>JAFEME010000093.1:0-74283 GCA_018831755.1 Niveomyces coronatus | reverse complement strand
TCGGAAAACCGAAACCGACGAAGCTTTTAAGGATTATGAGAAATTCGAACAACTCCTTAAAAATACCTTTGGCGACCTAGACGAATTGCGTACCGCGACTCGCAAACTCAAGTCACTCAAACAAACTGGATCCGCTCAGCACTACGCACGAGAATTCCAGCGGATCGCTACTAAACTTGAATGGGATGACGACAGCTAAATGGAACTGTTCTATGACGGACTACGTGAAGATGTAAAAGATGAAATCTCGAAGCAGGATCGACCTAGAACTATCGAGGCATTTATCGCAAACGCCATTAAGATCGACAATTGGAACTATGCCCGACGACTTGAACGCGGCGGAAAACAAAACAGGTTTTACGGATTTAAGCGTAATCAACCTAACATTAGTAAACGACGAGGAGGATCCACGGCGTATAGAACTCACCCGGGACCTATGGAACTCGACGCTACCCATAAAGAAAAGGGAAAGTGCTACAACTATAGAAAAGCAGGGCACTTTGCAAACAAATGCCGAAGCCCTAAGAAACAATGGAAGCCTGTACCTAAAGGACGGAAACTTTAAGCCACTAATAGAGATGAACTACCAACTAGAAATATTAGCATGACCAATAGTGAAGACTACTTCTCTGAACCGGAAAGAAATTACTTCTCGGAGGAAGAATTAGACACGGTCTATGTTGAGAACGAAGACTGGGAACATAGAACTTAACCACCAGAAATCGGATTGATCGACTTATCCGACGCTTATGATCACGTTCCACTCCTGCAAGGACCTAAGCTACTAGAACGTCGTCTAGTCAGTGCACTATCAACTAGCAAAGGGGACCTAGAACCTATTGGAGTCACGATCAGGGGAACAGACATCATAGACCCTTGCGCTTTAATCGCAAGACTGTGCGAAGTAGAAGCACACCCTAATCCGCGACTACGACTCCTTAGCGCACAACACCCAGCACTTAGCACCTAACATCGAGACCACGCTAGGATCTCATAGGCTTTATGCTCATACGATAATTGCAGACGACACCTATGGAAGAAATTGGAATACAGGTGGTTTCCAAAGTTTACACCAGAATGGGGATTCGGCCCATTCCTAGAAACAGATCTACGACACTGGACAATCTGGAAACGCAACGAGAACGAACTCGTACTGCAGAAGTCTAAAAACAAATGTTATACCGAGGATGACAACGCATACACTATCCGAGCCATGACCTCACGATATGAGGACGGCGGAAACAGTGTTATAGTGAGCAATCCGCTTAGCCTGGATTCGATCGGTATAACAGGCAGGCGATCTAGACGCCGCCCACGCTCCTATGCTCTAAAGGAACCGAGCATTTTTCAAACACTACGAGAGGTGAATCAACAGTCGGGAAAAGGCAGCCGTCAGAGCAACTGAGGCCTTTCTCTCGATGGAGATCTGATCGGTCTCTATGTACCGTAAATGTCGGCGGACACGAACACCTTATCATCGCTATCACAATAGCAGGAAAAGAAACCTAGGCAATGATAGACAGTGGAGCACAAGGAAACTACATCTCGCTAAATCTCGTTAACAGATTTAAATTGCACTGGAAAGACAAAGACGAGCCCTACCGACTTACGACTGTGGAAGGAGGCGCAGTGAAGTATGGCTAAGGACAAGTGGAAATAGAGGTTGCGCAGCTTCCTATCTATATACAAGGCACGAAACACTACGTCACATTGGACATCATAGTGATCTTAAGACACGACATAATATTAGGGATACCTTGGTTGCGGGCGAGCAATCCTAGAGTCAACTGGAGAACAGGCCAACTTCAGTGGGATACACCAAGATGCGATTACGATAATAAGAGCGGCCTAAAGAAGAAGGCACCTCAATCGAATCATGACAGGCCTCTAGGAATATATGTGATCGCTAGAGAGCCTAAAGCTGATACAACGGAGATTCCCGAGGAATACTCAAAGTACAGCAAGCTGTTCAGCGGAGAGCTAGAAACAGGACTACCGGAGCATACACGCTGGGACCACGAGATCAAACTCCAGCCCGGTAAGGAACCCAAGTTCCACAAGACATATCCTTAGAACCCTGAGCAGGAGAAAGCACTTAAGGAGTATCTAAAGGAGAACCTACGAAAGGGATACATTAGACCATCCGAATCACCAGCAGGATACCCAATCCTGTGGGTTCGAAAGAAAAACGGAGAATTACGACCATGCGTCGACTATCGACAACTGAACGAGATCACAATCAAAAATCGATACCCGTTACCACTAATAGTAGAAATCAGGGACAAGCTAGGGAAAGCTAGTTGGTTCACTACCCTCGACCTTAAAGGGGCTTATAACCTTATTCGCATTGCGAAGGGTCACGAGTGGAAAACCGCTGTTCGAACTATAAAAGGACATTACGAATACTTAGTGATGCCCTTTGGACTCATAAATGCACTAGCCACGTTTCAAACCATGATCGACAATGTCTTGCGAAGACAACTAGACAAATTCGTTGTTGTCTACCTCGATGATATCCTCATCTACTCTAACACACTTGAGGAACACAAGAAACACGTACACGAGGTACTATAAGTACTATAAGACAATAAGCTACTAGTCGAATCAAAAAAGTGCAGATTCCATCAGCAGAAAGTTGAATTTTTGGGATTTGAGATCCAACCTGGAAAAATAAGCATGAGCTAATTAAAGATACAGGCAATTAAAGAATGGCCAACACCAAAGACACTCAAAGAAGTTAGAGGATTTCTAGGATTCGCGAACTTTTACCGACGCTTTATACGCAACTACGGCAAAATTACGATACCACTTACCGACCTCATAAAGAAAGATCGAGACTTCTCCTGGACCGATACCGAAGAACAAGCGTTCTAAGAACTTAAGAGCAAAATTTTGGAAGAACCAGTCCTGCTTACAGCAGACCTGGATAAACCATTCGAAGTTGAAATAGATGCCTTAGACTTTGCTCTAGGCGGATAACTAGGACAACGAGACAAAGAAGGACGACTTTATCTAGTCGCCTTCCTCTTAAAAAAACTTTATGGACTAGAATTAAATTATGGCATTCACGATAAAGAACTTATGGCAATTATCGAAGCATTTAAGGAATGGAAACACTACCTTAAAGGGGCAAACCATAAGGTCAAGGTGTTCATAGATCATAAGAACCTGACCTTATTCACAACTATAAAGGATTTGAATAAACGTCAAATTAGATGGTACGAAACCCTTACGGATTACGATTTCGAGATCATATACAGAAAAGGATCTAAAAACGGAAGAGCAGACGCGCTTAGCCGAAGAGAGGATTTAAAATCGGAAGAACTAGTGGATAACGCACCACTGTTACGCACTAACAAGGATGGGAACCTTGTATTGGGCACCTGAGAAATCAATGCAACCTGGCAAGCTACGCCAGATGATACGTGGATGCGACGAATTGCATCAAGCGTTAAGAACGACGAATACCTGAACAATTAGGAAACGAACCCGCATGTTATAAAGAAAGGCGAGGCCTTCTTGTACAACGAACGACAGTATGTTCCCAGTACACTTCAGAAACGACTCGTCAAAGAAATACATAAACACCCGTTACATAGACACTAGGGTGTAGGGAAGATAATCAACAGACTACGAAGATCGTATGACTTCCTAGAAAGCAGAAAAATTGTGCAAGAAACCATTAAAGAATGCGACATATGCAATAAAGCAAAATCAGGACGACACGCGCTATATGGTGAATTACAACCGATACCACCACCTGAAAGAGCATGGCAAACAATAACCATGGACTTCATCGTCAAACTACCAAAGTCCAAAGAACCAATGACAGGAATCAGCTACGACAGTATCCTGGTCATTGTTGACAAACTCACGAAATATGCTTACTATATCCCTTATATGGAATCTAGTAACACTAAGGATTTAGTATATATGGTTTTTAAGACAGTTATCGCTTAACACGGTCTACTAATAAAACTAATATCGGATCGCGACAAGTTATTTACGTCGAACTTCTAGAAAAGCCTTATGGAAATTATGAAAATCAAGCAGAATCTGTCCACAGCATTTCATCTACAAACAGATAGACAAACGGAAATCTTAAACCAGATACTTGAACAATACCTACGAAGCTATGTCAACTATCAGCAGAACGATTGGGTAGAATGGCTACCTCTGGCATAATGGGCTTATAATAGCTTAGAAAACGAAAACATAAAAATGTCACCATTTAGGGCAAACTACGGATTTGACCCTGTAATCGAGACACACGCGGCATAAAGCGTGCACGCACTAGCAGCTACAGCGCATGCAGCAACCATTATAAACACGCAAAAACATTTGCAAAAAGAATGGATTTTCCTATAGAACCGAATGAAGCATTACGCGGATAAAAAGAGATTGTCAGCGCTAATCCTAGAGGAGGGGCATAAAGTATACCTCATCCGCAAAAACATAAAGACAAAACGACCTAGCGACAAACTCGACTGGAAGAAAATAGGACCATTCATTATCAAACGAAAACTATCAAACACCAACTATAAACTATCATTACTAGAAGGGATGAAAATACATCCTATATTCTATATTTCATTACTGGAGAAAGCACTAGATAGTGCTACGATCGCTATAAAAATCATAGTGGAAAACACAAACGAGTACGAAGTGGAAAGGATCCTTAAGGCACGAGGAAACATTAAAAACCGTCATTATCTCATTAAATGGAAAGGGTACCTAAACTCAGAAAACACGTGGGAACCAATCGGAAACCTTAAAAACTGCCTAACGATGATTGAGCAGTTCCACCGGATAAAATCTGTCCCTAGTCCACCACGCTAAAAGCCCCGGCCTCCTGAACATTCGCCACCGCTTTAGATTTAAGGATAAGCAAATTAGAGGCAGAACAATCCTTTAAACCATCCTCCTGATCTAACTCCGCCATACCACGTTCGAAAAGCTTCTTTTCCTTAGAACGAAGGAGCTCCTTTTGTTTGCGAAGACGAGTGAGACGACTTAAAGCTTCCGCGGCATTACGATGGGCCTAAAGAGCCTTTTCCTGAGCCTCGGCTAAAGCACTCTTGGCCTGACGCTCCTGAGTTTCGACCTTGTCTAGAGCAGCGGAGGCGCGCTCTAAAGAAGAACCAACGAATACACTATCATAAGGGCGGCCTTTAAGAGCGCACTCGTAACAACGACCGGTAGATTCACTAACTATAGTGCAGCGAATGCGCTTGCGGTGACACGGCGTGTAAGGCATGATCTCGTCAAGAGAATCGGTACTACGAAGTTTAATATACTGAGCAAGACGAAGACGCTCCGAAGTTGTATCACGACTGGAAGAAGTACGACTGCGCGGTTTCTGTACGCGCCTAGACATACTGTCAGAAAGAATGATGCAGGAGGGAGAAATTAAAAGCGGGACCTACGAAGAACAATGAGGTCTTAAGGACAAGACTAATGGAGGAGGAGTATTATGTTATAAACGACAAAAAGGCAGCGTCACCAAGCGGCCTAAGGAAGCGGCTAAGTGAATAATGAGCGGCAACGCGACCCCAAGGGTCACGTGACGCGCTCACGGGGATCACGCGTAAGCGTGGTGAGCGCCGCTCACTACGATCACTGGTGAGCAAGGTGATCCCGAATTACAGTAGAGAGATAGACAAGTATATAAGGGATGGAGATTCTAGTAGCTAGGCAGTCTAGATCTCTACTAATCAATCTAAGCAATAGTTTCACTATTGGGAATAACTTCCTGACGGTACTTACCACGCGCTACAATAAACCGATTCTTTAAGTATTGAGCCTGCTCATATTTGCCTAACTCACTTCCTAAGAAACAGACCTTTCTATGACTTAGAATAAGCCACCGTTACACTAATCTATTTTTTATTACTTTTATACTATATAGTCTAATATTATATAAGCTAGGATAGCTACTAGGGAGGCTAGTAAGACCTATATAGCTTTTTTATATATAATATATTAACAATTCTTAATAGCTTAGTAACTACTAGTTTAAATTAGATAATTTATATACTATTAGATAGCGTAGAATTAAAACACACTAAATATTACTAAAATTAAGTTATATACTTAAGAATTAAGTTATTAAAGCTTATTTAAAAACTAATGCTATTATTATATTATAATATAATTACTTTCTTTATATTAAGGCTTTTATTAACTTTAATATAGGCCTTAATAGTAACTTAAGCAATATATAGAATATATTAGAAGCTAAAATTAATTATATTAACTGTTACTCTAGTATATAAATAATAGATACTATGTCTTAGTTATTATATAGAAGACTATAGCATAAGATAGAGAGTGTAAAGTACGACGAAAGTGATAAGCGGCTCGCCGCAGCACAAATTTTCAGCATAAGCGTAGGCGGTGTGCAAATGCGTGCTGCTGGCTTGCAAGATGTTGTGTATGTCTGTATGCGGATGGCTCTATTTGGTGTGGCTTTGTTGTGGCTCAACTTTCGCGTCCCACGCCACTAATGCTACTGCGCGTTACGACTACTGTACATTATACCAGCACTACACTGGACGTACTGTGATCTATCATAGTAAATCTACCACATTCACACCAGCTGTAGGTACCTTCCGAGGCTCGACTAGCAGACCGCCTATCCCAGCCAGTTGGGCCACCAGCTGCCAGCATTTTCTTGGAAACACGCGCCACCTAGTACATCCCTCCTATTATCCCCTCCCTTTCCACGCATTGATCAGTACGACCTCTCTGCCTCAGCTCCTCGCACGTCATCGACTTGCTTTCAACCGTTCAAGCCAGCCCTCTCCTGCGATCCAATCTCACTGGACTGCAACCATTTAATTACCCGATCGGAGACCTCCGTAATCTCAACACTGATAGCAAGCAGAATAAGCAGGCTCCGCTTCACGAGTAGGAAAAAAAAAATCACAAGCTTGTGATCGCGGTGGGGACCTGACCCTGCAAACCTACCACACGAGGGAACGGAGAAAAAAAAAGAAGAAGCAGATATTTACCTCTAAAAACAAAGAAATCGAAGAGCAAGAGATAGAGCGGTTTCAATACTCCACTCAAGCGACGAAACGAAATATATCCAGCGACTCAGCGCTCGCCTTCTCATCGCCATCGCCCGCTTCCCGCCGGAGCGGCGTCCTTGTCGCTCTAATGTGGTGGACATTCAGCGTGCTCTTCAGCTCCGTCTTTCTCTTCAGCATTGTCTTGTCGATACCCGTTGCCTTTGATGTTGGTGGCCGTGACTCGGGCCTCGCGTACAGCTTGGGTCTCTTTGTCTACTACTTTGCCTACTCGTGCGTCCGCATCGCCGTTCCCGAGAAATCACGCCTGGGATGGTCCGTTCACGCCTTTCTGCGCCTCTCGCAGTGGTTTGTGATCCCATCGCTGCTCATCTGGGCGTTGAGCCAGTTTGCCGTCGATGCGGGCAGCTCCAGCTGGGTTGAGCGCACGCTTGGCGGCGTCTTGGAATCCAAGCTGTCAGCTTCGTCGTCGTGGTCCGAGTACTTTTTCGGCAGGAATGGCCTGATTGAGACGTTTGCCCTGGGCGTGTGGGACAACATTCTCTGCTATTCAGGGCCCATCTTCCAATTACTCGAAGGCTTCTGCACATTGCTGGTAATTCAGGCTGCCGGCCAAATAACTCGCTGGCTGGTAAATCGTGGTCGCAGCGACACCTGGGTGGTAGGTAGCCTCTATCTCTTTGACCTCCCTCTCGTCGCGAACCAACAAAGCTTACCTTTTTAGATTGTTCTCCTCGTCTTCTCCGCATCCATAATTGCCAGCGCCGTCTACTTTCTCTGGAGGGTCGCCCAGTTTCCGCAAATCAGCAACTTTGACGCCACTCTGATCGGTGTCACCATGACCACAGCCGTCTTTCTCTGCGCTTATGGCATTGGTAGCGGGCGAGGAAGCCCTGTTGAGTCTTCTCTGCTGTTTGCCTACGTTGTTCTCTGCGTTTACCAGATTTTCACGGACTACATGCCTTCGGGTCAAGCCGTCAACTCTGAAGATATTGGTGTCGCTCAGCCAGAGTTTCCGCCACTGCCGCCCATCATCATGGCCTCGTACTCGACCATAATGCATATCCTCAGCTCCTTGCCCACCGCGCTACACTCGTCATTCGGTTTTCTTCATGCTGCGTTCCAAACGATTACGCCATCAGTCATAATTTCACTAACCTACCGGCTACTCGTTTTCTACTGCGCCACCCGAATTATCCCTTCTGTTCGTGACCTCGGCGCCCGAGCGCTGTTGCGTGACCCCGATTTTGACGACACGGAAACTTCGAATGTATTTCTTGGCATCCTCAGCTGGTTCTCACCATCAATCCTCGTCTCTGTGTACACGAGCTTGTTGCTGCAACATTTCTCGGCAAGTGAAGGACCGGATGGTTGGACATTACGTGCTGGTGATGCCGGCAGCAGCAACTGGCGATGGATCAATGTCGGCTTGACCATGGTCTTGTACGGTGTCGAGCTATATCTCGGTGATGAACATCAAGATCACTGGAAAGTGGACTGAAGTTGTTGTTTTCTTTTTGTATTTGTGCGGCTCTTTTTTTTTCTTTGCATCGCAAGATACCAAAGTGTTTCATCGAGCAGTCGAGATGTGGTTCTTCTTGGGCTTTTAGAAGTAATATTTTTTTCCTTTTCCATTTTGATTGTGCGCGGCAGATGATATCTACTGCACCTGATATGTACAGAAATGAATGAAATGAGCAATCACGAACACGATTACTGCTTGAATCGGCAGATGCATACTTTTTCGTATTTTTAATATCACGCCAGCCAGACGCAAGCCATTCTTTGTAACTCATTCAGAGATCGCAAGCGCAAGGGCAGCTATACAGAGGCTGATTTATCATTATTATTATTGATATTGCGGGGGGGATGTCAGGCTTTTTCGCAGGACACAATATATTGTTCATCGCAGACAGTAGAAGAAGGATATTTTGGCAGCAACCGGTTGTCACTCCACCCCACAAACACCGGCCACCACATACATACATCATCATCCACCTACGGACATTCACACTGCCGAACTCAACGAGAACCAATTTCACGCTTCTCACCCGGCTTACCGAAACCTAAACCGCAAATTCCCCCCTACTTATCAGCTACAGAGTTCCTCACCAACACGAGATCTTGCTCAGCCGAGGCATATCAACTCCCGCCTCAGCCAGCCACCACTTCTCGACTCCCAGCAACCATCTACACCCACCCACGATGAGCAAAGACACACCAGCCTACCAAACCCGCGGCTTGCCCCCTCCGCCGCCCATCTCCCAGTCCACCGTCCCCATATCCGGCCTCCTCGTCGACGTCTACGGCCTCGACGAGCTGCCCCCCGCCCCCGCGCCGGTCACTTGCCTCTGGCTGCTGCACCCGCGCCTCCGCGACCGGTCCCGCATGTCCGACATCGCCGCCCGCGTCCTCTCCGCCTGGCACCGCCATCGTCCCGGCTCGTCCCGCAGGGGCCTCGTCGCTCTCGCGATGGACATGCCCAATCATGGCTCGCGGCTCGTCAGCGCGGCCGCCAACGAGGCCTGGGACGCCGGCAACGAGAACCACGCCGTCGACATGATGGGCATCGTCAGCGGCGCGGTGTCAGACGTGTCCGCGCTGATGGATGTGGTGGGGTTGCATCTCGGGCGGTGCGTCGACGCGCATGTGTGTCTGGGATGGAGCCTGGGCGGGCACAGCGCGTGGCAGGCGTGGATGAATGAGGTGCGCGTCGATGCTGCCGTGTCCATCGTCGGGTGTCCAGATTTCATGAGTGCGGCTGCTTCTTCCTCCGGCCGTCCCGCCCTCTCTGTCTGATTGTATATCCAGCTAAGTGAATGCCATGTTATAGGTCTGATGAGCCGTCGCGCAGAGACGAGCAAGCTTGACAGCGACGGCAGCTTCTTGGGAAGCCGGTACTTCCCGCGGAGCCTCGTCGAGACGTGCGCGCGGCACGACCCGCGCGGCATACTCTTCGGTACCGACGACGTGCCCGCGACGCCGCTGAGCGAAGCCGAGAGACGCCGTGTGGGCGGGGTGCTGGAGTCCCGCGGCGTCCGCGGCAAGAGGCTGCTGCTGTGCTCCGGGGGGCGCGACACGCTGGTGCCGTGGGCGGCGGGACGGCCCGTCGCGGAGGCTCTGCGCGACGTGCTCGGCGCGGAGGAGGTGGAGAGCCGTGTGTACGAGGACGTAGGGCATGCGTTTGGCAAGGACATGGTGCTGGACGCGGTGGCGTTTCTGGTGGATGCGGTGGCGAGGGGGCCGCGGCAGAGGGACGATGATGGGAAGGCAAAGATTTGAGTGGCCTGGACGTATCTGTGATGTGCGGTTGGTGGTAAGAAAGGTCGAATTAGACACGTCACGATGGATGGACAAGACAGGCACAATAGGGCTGCTTAAAAAAAAAGGCTTTTGGGCATCTATATGCGACATATAACAGCAGAGGTATAAATCTAATGTACAAATTGCAAGGACTCTTTAGAGGCACCGGAACAATCCGTCCTCTACTTTTCCTGCGTCGAGGCGTCTTGCTTCTTCGGCTTCGACTCGACGCCATCAGAGCTTACCGACGTGCCCCGGGCTCGAGCCTGTTCCGCCTTCGATTCAACATCCGGCTCGGAACCTTTGGGCTTCGGGCCGGGCGGCCGCCCATAGATCGCGTGGTAGCTCATAAACTTCATCTCCGGGATGGCTCCGTAGCCTCGGATCTCATACATGGCCGCGCGGTACGCTGCAAGATGTTCGTCCCTCCGCCGCTGCAGCTCCTCCACAGGGAGCGTCACGTCCACAGAGACTGCAGAATGTGTATTGATTTTCTCCACCGCCGGCACGTCGGGAGCGGCGGAGCGCGGTTTGCAGTCGTCCGCCGCCAGCCGACCTGCTGCTGTTGGTACGCCATTGACGGAGTCTTGCGCGATGCTTAGGAGCGCATTATTGTACGCTTCGGTCTGCTTCTTGTGGTATGCAGCCGTTCGCTGGGCGGCCCTGACCTCGTCAGGCACCACGGGCAGGATACGCGGCCTCTCGCGGTCGTACGACCCCAGTGCCGAGCTGCGGATGGGGTTCAGTCGCCAGTGACGCCGCGCCTGCTTGAATTCGCGCTCTTCGTCTTCCGTGAGCTCCCGCGACTGCGCGAGCTGCGTGTAGTACCAAAGCTGCGCGCGACCCGGGCGCATCGTCTTGATTCTACGCCGCTGAAACACGCCCTCGGTGTTGTACATCTCCCGTATGAGGTATAGACTACCAGTGACGACGATTATGCCGTCGTCCCCCGCTTTCTCACATGCCCATTTGAGAGCGGCGTCGATGCTGGGGTCACCGTCGTACAATTGTTCCGCGTTGCGCACGAGTGGTTCGCCAATTTCCCGACCAAGCGCAGCCGGCACCGGTGACGGCTCGTTGGGTAGCGGCTGGTACTCCACGAACGCGAAGCGATCTTGTGGTCGGACTAAGGCTTCGATCAATGCGGCAAACGGCTTTGTCTTGCTCGCGGACAGTCCCAAGATCCAAGTCACCGGCTCGTCGCCTTGGCGCAGCTGACCCTCGACATGTGCGGACAGAGCCTGGACCCCGAGCATGTTGTGTGCCCCGTCGACAAAGACTGGCTTGTGGCGGAGTCCATGTGTAAGGTCACGGACAGAGACTGAATCCTTCCTGCCAGGCGGGTATGGGCGCTTGGAAAGTAGCTTGTTGAGATCAAGTTCCATGCCAGGAAACAGCTTCCTGAAAGCAAGAAGGGCGCATAGCATGTTTTGTTTCTCATAGTCCTGTAGCTGGAACTGGGTGGCATCTACAGCATCAAGCAGGCCCGCCGCCTCGTCGGTCAGATGGTACGGGGCACCGATGTTGCGGGCATAGTCAGTCAGCACGCGCAACACCTCGGTCGAATTTGTATGATCAATGATACAGGGAACAAAGGGCCGCATGATGCCGGCCTTAACCCCGGCAATCTCTTCGATCGTGTTGCCGAGGTACTCTTGATGATCGAGGCCGATCTTGGATATTACGGTTACGCCCTTTCCAGGCATGGCATTGGTCGCATCGGAAGCACCTCCCATTCCAACCTCGACGATGCCATACTTGACACGTAACGAATTGAAGACCCGAAACGCGGCGGCCGTGTCGAGCTCAAACGGCGTCAACTCACCGGGATCCTCTCCGGTGTCGAATGTCCAGCCGGAAGCGGCCCTTTGGAACCGTTTTTGCACGTTTCTGACCTCGGACTCGTAAAGTCTCTGGTTCGGATACATGCCGTTGATTGTGATGCCATGGCGTGGCCCCATGACCGATGGTGATGTGAAGAGTCCGTGGCTGACACCGGCTTGTCTGAGCATGTATGCGAGCAGGGTGCATATTGACCCCTTGCCGTTTGTGCCGCCCACATGGACGCCAATCCATCTTTGCTCCTTTTGTATGACTTTCGTGATACGCTCAAGGCCAAGGCGAATGTTGCGACGGTCGCCTTCAATCTTTCTCTGGGCAGGGATAGCGGACCTGACACGGTCAAGAGCTCGCCGGATATCCTTGACCGTGGGCATTGGAGCGGCCTTGTAAGGCTACTGCTACGCACATCCAGCAGGGAGTTTGCCTTCGGTATTCGAGCGCTATTTCGCTTCCATGAAGCCTCACAGATGTCGTGACGTTGTAATGTGTGGCATGTAGCGCGCAAGTCTCTGGGGGCGCATCTGATATTGCCTCCGAAATCCAGCGAGCGACCTGCGCCACAACTGTTGGGCGAGACGCCACAGCCTATTCGGGCGGAAATAGAATGGCCCGTTGCCGGTGAGGAGTAGCAATCCATGAGGGGATAGAGTGGACAAAAGAAAGCGTGGTCGCTTCAAGCTGCATAGAGTCGTGCAGAGCGCCGTTCTTTTGCTTACCAGCCGCGGGCGCCACAAGTCATAGCACCTTGGTAGTGTATGTAGTTATATAAGGCGCTATTCCGCTAACAGCATAGCCACTCCCCACCCCACCTGTGGCCACGCCGACCGAGTTTGCCTGTCTGCCAATATCCTTCTCGTAGTTCATTTCTTGACTGGCGGCTCCGTTTGCACTCTCCACCAAACAAATCCTTATCCGCTTCTAGACCATCACGAAACCCTGCCAGTCCATCGTGTCGTAACCATCCTTGCCCTCCATTGTCATCTTGTCAGTGATCACAGGCTGTTGCCCGTTCACGGTTTCCCGATATCAGAGCCCAACGCTTGATAATTCATCACAATGGGTCTTCCGTAAGTCAACATGCACCCACCCGACTTCCCATCAGAAATATCACGGTATTCTAGCGAGGCCAACACGAGTCTGCCCTGGCGCGAGTCTTCAGTCGATTGGCGCGTCAAGTAGCCATGCGGACATGATTGAGATGCACTTACTACACCTTGCACATGATCTGTTGAGCGCGCGCGTTTCGCGCGGCAATGCCACCACCTCGGTCTAGAGGCTCCTGAGCACTTCGCTGACAGGTATCATGTCAGACTATTTGTCGCGCCAGTTGAGTCCGATGTGACGCGCAAATCGTCGCAAAAGAACGCACGCCGGGCGCCGGCTCGCACCGCTACGCAAGTGCCTCGCATAGATCGTGCAGCCGAGCGGGACCGGGAACGACGCAATGCCAGTCGCCGTGCCGCCGCTCGTTACTACGGTTCTACGCAGCGCGCACGTGTAGCTCCCGATGAGCAAGCAGTAATCGACTCTTTTGCGCCACCAGATATAGGTGCAGCTGGTTCTGAGAGGCACTCGGGCCCCTCGCAAGACGTTCTCGATGCCCAAGGGAGCAGGGAATCTTTCTCGAATATGAATTCTGTCGACGAAATGGGTCTGGTGCACGCAGGCTGGTCCGGTCATGTCGACTCCTGGGATGGGCCGGAATCTTATCAGAGCTGGTGGCCCAGCGATCGGAGGCCACGCTCTCGACGCCCGCCGATGGTCAGTGACAGAGTCAATCTCAAAGTATGGCATTTACAACTGCTAACTATCACTTCCGTAGCCTCCTCACTTCGCGGCTCGCTTCAGGCGCAGCCCAGATAGGCTAGATTCCGATGACGCACGACAGAACTCCCTGTCATATGTGGTGAATACCACTAGCAGGGAGTACCACGATGACAGTCTAGCCCTCATGGCCCGAACTACGCGGCATGGCCAAACCAGTTCAGACGGTCTCGGTGACCGTGACAGGAGTATTAGCCCTGAGGGCTGGGACACCTTGCTCGCGACCCTGGCACCCGATCCTCAGGCACCTAGTGCGAACACCTCATTCGCTTCCGCCAACGGCGTGCAAAGCGCCAGCTTCTCGACTGTGCAGCGGCCCACCGGTAGCTCCCGTGTTCCGGAAGGCTTCGATGATGCACCGGTGGACCCAGGTTGTGACTCGGAGTGCAACTGTTCGGATGCCGATGAACCCGGAACTCAAGCCCTACATGGCCGGCCATCGCGCTCGCGTGCAGAAGCGCAACGGCGTCGCTCAAATCAGGCCAATCGCGAGCGCCGAAGCAGGCCAAACAGCAACGCGAGGACGACCACAACCCGTGACGCTTCGCGTCCTGACACAGCGAGACACGTCCCGACCAATACTGACAGGTCTCAACCGACATTTACGATGCTACCACGGTGGGCGGTGGGAAATGGCGGCGATGACTACGTTGGCATGCAGCACATTGTGCGTAATCTAGCGCAGCGACAAGATATTCCGGAAGAGTGGTGGGCCGAAGTTGGCCTCAGCCGGACCTTGTCAAGACAGGACAGCGATTGAAAAGCTGTGTTCAACTGTCTATCACTCCTGGCTATACATGTCATGCGCCAGGCGTTTGCGTGTGCTCTGGCATGCATGTGTCAAATGCTTGGTTAGGCGTTGCACTCGAGACAAGGGTTGAATGTCGAAAAGTATTGAAAAGTATCTGAAGTATGTTGCTGGAGCGATTTTACGTGGCCTGTTCGATTTTATGACACGATTGATACTAGTTTGAGAACCATTGCAGGTGTTGATGGGCAATATGTTTTTTCTTTCCTTCTTTCTTTCTTTCTTTCTTTCTTTCTCCTTTTACGGACACCAAAAATGGATGGTACGGTAGGTAATACGGCAGTTGGATTAACAGGACGGAATGACTATGATGAAATGTAAGGTGACAATGATGGTTGTTGAACTTTCCGGCCGCTTCCACTTTTGTCATTTTGTTTTATTTCCCTTAATTCTTCTCCTAATCATCATAATTCATCAAAGTTGCACTATGAAAATTATTTCACCGTTATGACTGTTGGCGCCGGGTTGGGCAGCAAGAGTAGTACACGCTTGCACGGCCTTGGGATGACGCAAGTTTCAGGACGTACCTAACCAAGCGGTGTGCTTAGAGCTGCATGAATCAAGGGGCGAAGTTTGCGCATGACTAAATAGAGATGCATAGATCTGATGATTGGGCGCCATGGTGTTTGGGCTGAACCAGGTAGAGACAACACGGAGGGAGGCCGGTCAGGGCGCTGCACGATGCTTCAGCAGCGGCTCGATGCAGAGAGCACGGCTCAAAGTCGGGGGGGGAGTATCATGCAAGTATGACTCGGCCAGACTGGATGAAAGGACAGATGCATTAATGGCCTTTTATTAGACTTTTGCCCTGCAGCAAGCCGGTGGCGGTCAAGACAAGTCTGTTGCTCGACATTGCGGACGCTACATTACATCAATGCGGGATGACGAAAAATATCAGTTTCTCGGATCCTCACATGAGCTTGCTCTTTATCGTATTTGTTATTGTTGCCTGGCTTGGACAAAATACTATCTGTCGACCTGCACACCCCGGGCCGGGTTGTGTTGATCCAAGCAAGCGCGGATGTACAATCTACATTCCACCTCCGGCCGTTTGTGCCACTACAGTCATGGGTACAAGGCTTCAGACGCAGCCTTACATGACCAACAGTCGCGGAAAGAGAAAAGAAAAAGCCCTGAAGGCCTTGTTTGCTTTGGCCTTTGTTCCGATGACAAGCTGCAGGTTTGGACCCACGGCGGGCGCTCGGCAAGCCCAGGAACCAGATTGAGGAGATACAAAAAAGGAGGGTGAAGGGGAAAAAAGAAGAAGAAGAAATGGTCCTGTAATTAGCGTCAGTGAGTGTTTCTCTTGAACCCCTCATCGTGTACCTTGAATGGTCCAAGATATGCATACCTACTACTTGACGAATGGACTCGTTATAGTAAAAGGTAAACAAAAGCCAATTCCTGCTAACAGCAGGTACCAGCGACTAACATCAATGCAGCACTATAGAAGCAGGTACCGGCACGAGGTCACAGGCACAAGCACACAAACACACTCTCCACTCCTATTATTTTTCATTTTTGTTTGTATTTTTATTTCTTAGGCCAACCTCGATAACTGGCTTCCCTTCTCTCACTACGTAACCCGCGGCGCCCATTGTCGTCGATCCTACTGAAACCATATCACTATTGTTTCATATTTCTAAACTTTTTTTTCCCACCCGGTTACGCATGTCAAACTTGGGAAAAGAAGAAAAAAGAAAAAAAAAAAGGGAAAAAAAAGTAAAGGGCAACTACTCCTTTCACCTCGAGCCCCCAAAAGCTGCCCCGTGAAGCTTTCTCGGCCCGTCAAGTTCACGATACGTACAGTACCTACTAGATGTACCTTGGCACCCGACCCGTTTTCTGCGAACGTGTTTCCTTGTTCTTGCCCAGTGCAAAGGGCAGCCGCCTCGTCCAGTCCATCTCATCGACACAGGGATCCAAGACCGCCACTCTCCATCGACGTCTTTACATACACCCGCCCTGCAGTCAGCCTCGACGCAGACCATTTCGGCAGTCTCCCGCAGGATGCCCCCGGCGCTCGCAGCACCACCATTGTAGCGCCTTGCCTCGACGAATTTCGAGAGCTCCCTCGCCGCCATTGACTGTCGTACCTCCAATCATCGAAT
Organism: Niveomyces coronatus; assembly: GCA_018831755.1. Classification (NCBI taxonomy): domain Eukaryota; kingdom Fungi; phylum Ascomycota; class Sordariomycetes; order Hypocreales; family Cordycipitaceae; genus Niveomyces; species Niveomyces coronatus. Next base: position 57,364 of record JAFEME010000093.1, on the reverse strand, counting down.
ATCCACCGTCCCGAATGTGACCCGAGACACGCATATCCTCACCTTTTTTTTTCTCTCCCTCAGCTCTCGCCAATTGCTGTTGGCCTTTTTGAGTGTCAAATTCCGACTACTCGTCCCGTTCCCTTACATCGAACTCGAGACGACCAACGAAGACCACACGAGCATTCAACTTCGAAGCGTACCTCTCCCCCGTCGCCCTTGCCACAAGGCACTATCGATATCGAACAAAGCATAATACCTCTTCATTTGTGATGCTTCTACGCCCGACACTTCGACATCATTCCGATAACTACCAGCCGTTGCAGTAGACACCCCATGCAGCGCCTAGAAGGCTGCATGCGCGAGGCAACAAACGCAATCGAAATCGCCAAGTAGACCGTGAAGCGCTTCGCGGTCTGGTGTCCCGCCCACGTTGTCATGCCCGTCGATCGCCATGCTCAACACGGCGGCGATGGTCGCCCAGGCTTTGTGCCCGCGCGGGAGAAGAACTCCACGCCTGCTACACCGATGCGGAGGGAGAAGCTACGGGAAACCTCGGCACTTCAAGATCCCATGTTGAAGGATTACGTATGTTTCCTCCCCCCTACGCTACAATTGCTACATCCGAGCTTCTCAAAATCTGCTTGACTTGTTTGACATGTTGACTGACGCATCTTGTCGCTTGTAGCGTCTTGGGGAGTGCCTGGGCAAGGGTGCGTTTGGTTCCGTATACAAGGCCTTCAATTGGAACACAGGCGAGGCTGTCGCCGTCAAGCAAGTGAAACTTGTCGACTTGCCGAAAAGCGAGCTGCGCATGATTGAGGTGCGTGGCGCCACAGCATTACGGCCATGTCGTGTCGCCTCGAGCTAACCAATGTTCTTGATCTTGACAGAGCGAAATCGACCTCCTCAAAAACCTCCATGTAAGTTGTGCAAACTATAGCCTTCTTTACGACTTGTTAGGCCATGACTCATCTGTTTATATTAGCATGATAATATTGTCAAGTACATTGGCTTCGTAAAATCAATCGATTGTCTGAATATCATACTAGAGTACGTGCGCCTCAATCAATAGCTCTACCTACACTCGAAATACCGATATTGACAAATACTGACAGGTACTGCGAAAATGGCTCACTACATTCCATATGCAAAGCCTACGGCAAGTTTCCTGAGAATCTCGTCGGCGTGTACATGACACAGGTCCTGCAGGGCCTCCAATACCTCCACGACCAGGGCGTGATTCATCGTGATATCAAGGGAGCAAATATATTGACGACAAAGGATGGTACTGTCAAACTGGCAGATTTCGGTGTTTCCACGAGCACCTTAGCCGGCGGACAGGACAAGGAAGCTCAGGTCGTCGGCACGCCTTATTGGATGGCTCCGGAAATCATTCAGCTCTCTGGCGCCAGCTCAGCTTCTGACATATGGAGCGTCGGTTGCACGGTCATCGAATTGCTGCAAGGAAAGCCGCCCTATCACAACCTCGCCGCCATGCCTGCTCTGTTTGCCATTGTTAATGACGACCACCCGCCACTACCAGAAGGCATATCCGCAGTAAGTGCAGCTCCACTCACTCTCTTCCTTGCCAACGGAAGAAAGAGGCTGACAAAATCTAGGCGGCACGAGACTTTCTCATGCAGTGTTTTCAAAAGGACCCGAATCTGAGAGTCACGGCCCGAAAACTACTACGACACGCGTGGATCGTTGGTTGTCGCCGAGCCGATGCCCCGGTTGCCAAAGCGCCGGCCAACTTCAGCGAAGCTGTCGAGGAAGTCAAGCAGTGGAACAAGGCTCTCAACTCTTCCGACTCTCACCTGCGCATCTCAACTGGCTCAGAAGCGCCCCCTAGCTCCTCTCGTTACCCCAACGGAACGCCCGCCAAGGCTTCCCTCTCGCTACAAAAGTCGAAGCTCGGTGTGGATGCCTTCAAAACACCACAGATGGCCGACAGTGATAACTGGGATAATGATTTCGTCTCCGCCATATCCCCGAGTGCACTCCAGCTGCCACATCTAAAGACGCCTCAAGATAATTTTGGCGGAATGCTCTCCAGTGATCGACTGAAAGCATTCGCGTCTGCTAACGACTTACGAAATGATAATAGCTACGATGATGACTTTGAGGGCGAGCTCCTCACTATTAAGGGCCCGTTGCAGAACGAATTAGACATCACACAACAAACAATCAGGCCTATATTCAAAGCTGCGCTGCAAGCCGCCGAGCCAAAAAAGCACTCGCGTCAAAAATCCATTCCCTCTCAGCCGACCACTTCTCCATTGTCTCCTTCTCGATCTCCTCCCAAGACACATTTCGCCAACAAATTCGAGCTACCCACCCGCCACGATATTGCCTTCCGTGAACATAGCGCAGAGGATTATTCCGATTTTTTTGCAGAAAATGACAATGTTTTCAACCAAAGAATTAGCCAGGTCAAAAAGGTGAGAAAAAGTGGCATGTCTTCGCCTCGTATGCGTCCTCGTTAACTTTTTTTTTTCTTAGGGTATTCGTGGTCCCGACTCGCCCCAGCTTTTTCACCCTTCAGACTTGACGAGCCTGCCGCGCTCAATGATGGCTCCCGACGGCGGCAGCATCAAGAAGCGGCCCGTTTCCAGGCCCTCTGTGCTACCCGACAGACCGATGCGGCGCACGCGCTCCTCTGTCGAGATACAGAGATTTGCTGAAGACGATGACGAGGACTTTTCAGATGTCTTTGGCCCCGAGAGTGCAGGCGTAGCCAAGCCGGTCAGCGATCGTGGCTCCGAGGAGGGAGGCTTGATGCTGCTTTCCAAAGTATCGAGCAACTCTTGGCTTGGTGATGACGAGGATGAAGATGACCCCTTCGCGCTCATGGATCCCGGCTGGGATGAGATGGATCTGGAAGCAAATATTGCCCGGGACAGACATGCTCGCTTGGCTGAGAGGATCGAGGATCTTGTGAGATCTCTATCTCTGCAGGACGGCGAGGCAGCGCTTACAGAAATCGCCGAGGATTTAGTGAGCTTATTTTCAACTCGACTAGACCAATGCTCCCGATTGACTAACCACTGTGTAGCTCGCACTCTTGTGGGAGAATACAGAAGCGAAAGATCTAATAATCACGGCGCATGGACTCTTACCCATTCTCGAGATCCTCGAACCTTGCACAGTCAAGAGCAAACAGTACATGATCTTGCAACTCCTGAAAGTGGTCAACGCTGTGAGTGCCAAGCAAGACTGGCAGGCATCCCGGCACCGCACTAAAAATGACTCTTCTAGATTATACTTGACGACGTCGAAATACAAGAAAATCTTTGCTTTGTCGGTGGCATGCCCATCATCACCAAATTTGCGGCTCGTCAGTACTCCGACGAGATTCGGCTCGAGGCTGCTGCCTTTGTACGTCAAATGTACCAAACGTCAACTCTGACACTGCAGATGTTCATCTCCGCCGGTGGTCTAAACGTCCTCGTCGAGTTTCTGGACGAGGACTACGACAATGCCCGCGATTTGGTCTTGATCGGCGTGAATGGTATCTGGAACGTCTTTGAACTCCAGGGGCCGACACCCAAGAACGACTTTTGTCGGATCTTTTCCCGAAGCAAAATTCTATATCCGTTGGCGCTCGTCCTGCACCGCGTACTGGACGAAGAAGGCAGCGACGAGCTTGGTGAGCTCATTGAAGGGCGCATTGTCAACATCTTCTACTTGTTCAGTCAGGCCGAGAGCTATGTGAAAGAGGTGGTGGCTGACCGTCAAGTGTTGAAGAGTGTTCTCAAGGACCTCCGTCGCATGACCCCGGTGCATCAGATCACGATGCTCAAGTTCATCAAAAACTTATCCATGCTCTCCACGACGATTGAGACGCTACACTCGGCGGATGCCATCGAATTTCTCATCGATTTGCTCAGCTACGGCATGAAAAGAGGCCAGGTACACTTTCGCGAAATGTCCAACCAAGTCCTCAATACGTTGTTCAACCTCTGTCGTCTTAGCAAAGAACGCCAAGAAGACGCTGCCGTTGGTGGCATCATTCCGCTGTTGCTCCGCATCATGAGGACAGATCGCCCACCCAAGGAGTTTGTGCTGCCGATTCTCTGCGACATGGCGCACTCTGGCTCCAAAGGACGTCGCTACTTGTGGCAGAACAAGGGCCTCGAATTCTACGTTTCATTACTGACGGACCAGTACTGGCAAGTCACTGCTCTCGACGCCATTCTAGTATGGCTGCAAGAAGAGACTGCCAATGTGGAGAGCTACCTCATTGACGGCAGCTTCACCCGAGCCGTAATCAGCGGCTTCAACACTAACCGCCTAAACTCTTTTGACTCAAATCTGCTCGAACCCTTGCTCAAGCTATTGCGACTCAGTCCAGGCGTTGCGGCATCCCTCGCTAAGCCCGAGATGTTTGCCGGCATCGCACAACGGCTAGGACACAAAAAGGCCGTTGTCCGTCTGAATCTTCTGCGTCTCGTGCGCACAATCACCGACGCGTGTGACACTGCTCTGGGCAACGGCGATGGCACTACGTCCCTGAACAGCGCCCAGGTCCGATCACTTTTGGAGGTTATCCAGACGCTGGCAGAAACCGATTCCGCCGTCTTAGTACGGAACCTGGCGGCAGAACTGGTCAGGTCGCATCTGGACGGGCGGCCGTCGCCGACTGCTCATCTGCGGCATGACATCTCATCCCAAGCAAGCTCCGTATCGTCCGCCTCTCGACGCTCTGCGACACGTCGCAATACGAGCTATACGCCACCCAGCCTCCACCCCTCTGTATCCTTTCCGCAGACACCAACGCATCGCAGTCGTGCCAGCCTGGCGGGTAACGCACTGATAGAGGTCGCCGCCACGCCCCGCCGTGGCGTTCCCAATTCCGCAGAACGGGACAATTTGCTGTTGCAGCATTACCGACCTCGCAGCCGCGACAGCGACCCGCGCACCAATATTCCGCGGCGCGTCAGCGGCGATGCCAGCTCCTCGAGCAGCCACAGTAGCAGCGGTGTAGCCGTGCCCCTGGCGGCGGTCAAGAGCCGTCTGCCTCGGACATCGCTCGCGAGCATAACCTCTAGAGGAGGGGGAGGGGGTGGTGCCATCGGTATGGGCATCCGCGGCGAGCCGGCACCGCCCATGGTTGTGCGGAGTGATAGCAGCACGAGCAACAAGGAGAACGGAAGCGGCAGCGGCGTCACAGCGGGCCGCGTGACTCATGGCTGGGGCGCCGCGGCCGCCATTGCCGGGGCTGGGGGCGCTGGCTCCAGCACTTCTAGTTCCGGTGCCAGTGGTGGTTACCCGCGTAGAGACGGTGCGATGCGGGAGCTGCGAGATCCGGCGACGGGGAGGCGCAGATTCCGGGCCCCGAGCGACGCAAAGTGGTGAGACGGAACAGGTGCGACAGTGGGTTCTTTGCACCAACGATGTACTTTCCAACCTACTTTTGTTGTTGGTTTTTTTTACAAATCTTGTTGCCTTTTACATGGGCCTTTCTGTTTATTTTCGTCTGTTCAGCGTGGCTTCACAAGAGTAGCAAAAGGAGGTATGTCCAGCCGACGAAGAGCAGACAATAATAGGCTGGACCGCAGCTTTTACAGCAAAGTAGCGCACCACATTTTTGCCCAGCGGACCTTTCTAGATGAGCGTTGTGTTATGCGTGTGCATCAGATGCCACACGTTACTCTCTGGGATCACATGGTATATACATACAGTGGCAACAATTTAGTTGATTATGCCGTCTTTGTCTTCTAAACTACAAGTTGCTCTCCTCACCCCACCACACACAACATGTGCAGCTTCTTCCCCGTTGAAAATTTTCGAGAATCATCTTCAAGTTTGTTTGGCTGCATGGACTAGCCATAACAGTACCGTGTCAAGCTGAAGAAAGCTTCCGGAGAAACAATGAGAAGAGCGAGAAAAATAAGAGAGAATAGTGAAAAGAAAAGAAAATTGCAGTATGACAATGTCGCGATGGAAAAGTAGTGTATGGGGGGAAAAAAAACATTACAAGAAAACACAGAATTTCGTAACATCATGGATATCCATCCCACTGCACTACCTAGTCCGTTCAACGGATATTCCTAGGCAGCATGCAACCAGGCTGTCTGTTTCCAGAGACGGGCAAGTGGAATCGAGGCCAGAGGTTGATGAAAGCATGTCTCGCCATCGACAATGAACGGAAATTCTTGAATCCGTAAATAGAGAAAGAAAGGGTGTCAAGATAAAAACAATGCGTGGCTTCCATTCCTCCACAATCCCGCCACGATAAAGAGTTCAAGAAATACCTATTTCCATTCCGCAAGGCCGTGAATATCAGATAGAGTCGATCCATTAATGAGAGACTGAGAAATAAAAATTGTTGCTGCTGATGTTGATGGTTGTCGTTCCTCACCCAGCTCAGAAAAGCTGCGTGATTAAAACTTTATAAGAGTCCAAAAGGGAAGGAAAACAGGAATACTGTGCAAGGCGCAAATGCAAGCAGCAGATCCGGACAGTCATATGACCAGTAAATGGGCGTAAGTCGTAAAAATAAGGCGAGAGAAAGACATGATTGGAAGCAAAGAAAAAAAAAACCGAGGTAAAGACATTGAGCCCATCATCACAGCACAGGTGTCGCCTTGCGTTTCTCAACACTGGTGAGAACCATTCTAGGAGCCCTGCGCTGAAGCTCAGCAGCGTCGGAGTCCTTCTTGAACACGTTCGCAAAGGAACCGCCGCTAGCATCTAGAGGGTCACTCTTTCGAGCCATTTGGCGGGAGCCTGGACGATCGGAGCCAATAGCACCCCAGCCACCGCTTGCTGAAGTCCTGGAGCTAGTACACTCCTCCTCGCCGACAAGACTACCGGAGCCGCTACGACCGGAATCCGAATCATTGTCGGTGAGGGGAAAGCCAGCATCTTCGGCAGTCTCAGAGACCGGGCTCATGCTGCCGGAACTGCTAGTCCCCTGGCGACGCGACAAGCCAGCACGGACCAGATTATCGACAGCAGAGCGGCGCGTGCGAGTCGCAAAGTTCTTGGCGCCTTCATGCTTTGTGGTGGGCTTTGCCTTGAGCTCGTCCAGAGACGGCGGACCGCGAGGTTGACGCACAGGATGCTCGCCAGCGCGAGCCTGTCCAGGCCCATAGCCACCAGTAAGAGGAGTCATGGGAAAGGAAGCAGACTTTGGGCCAGCGGACTTAGGGGCTTCAGAGGCACTCGAGCATGCCAGGCTGCTATTCACAGGCGCCAGAGAAGTAGCCTTCTTATGACCGCGACGAAAAGCGTTGGCAGACGGCGGCGGCAGTGGTACCGCGTCAGATGGGGACTCGAACCGCTTCGGAGGAGAGACGCTGCGCATAGAGTTACGCTGAGGCTCGGGAGGCGGGGACACCTGAACCCGGGGGAGGCTGTGCTGTTGTTGCTCCTGTTGCTGTAGCTGCTGCTGCTGCTGCTGCTGCTGTAGTTGCAGCTGGAGCTGGAGCTGCAACTGGAGCTGCTGCTGTTGCTGAAGGCCACTTGTGGAAGAACTCTGGTCGTGGTAGTGCAGAGGCGACTGAGAGCGGGTACCCATGTCGGTGAAATAATGGCCAGTAGCCTGGTTGAAGTAAACTTGTTGCTGGTTTTGATTCTGGGCGGCCATGGCAGCCTGCAGCTGCAGCTGCTGCTGCTGCTGCTGCAAGTGCTCGTATGAGCTCATTTGACGCATCTGGGGGCTGCTAATGCTAAGGTTCTGAAGCTGTGTCACCGGGGCGTGTTGAACAGCAGCAGCCTGGATATTCCTTAGCTGTTGTTGAAGATGCTGTTGTCGTTGAGCGAGGTATACGTTGGTGGCGACGAGCTGGGCGTACAAGTTCGGGTCCAAGGGCTGCCCATCCGAAGAGAGCACGGGAGGAGCAAGAACTGGCTCAACGGCATATTGCTGGTTCAGCATATTGTGGTACGCGGTCTGCTGTTGCTGCTGCTGCTGAGAGGTGTACTGAGGATACGCTGTCTTGGGTGCATTGTAATAATTTTCTTGACTGTAGCCATGAAGATTGGCAGCGAGACTGTTTCTAGCAAACTGCTGTGCCGTAGGTGAGGTAGGACCGAAGGCAGCGGCAGTGGCAGACTTTGGAGCAGTTCGAAGACCCGCCAGCAGATGAGACCTGCTGGTCCGTGGGGTGGGAAGAGCATTCTCCTGAAGCGCAGTAGAGTGGTGATTGGCAGTATCGAATGACAGCGGCCTAATGTTGTTACCACCACGACGTGAGGAGAGTCCGGAGGATGCCATGGGCAGGGTGTTGAAAGGTTGGGGAGCGAAACCGTTGGCAGACATCTGAGCAGCACCACCGGTGTACATGGCTCAGTGGAGTAGCTGACTGGAAGAGTAAAGCGCGAGGGCGACGAAAATTAGGCGCGAAGAGATGCAGTGTGATAACGTAAGAGTGCAGTCGTGTGCAGTCGCAGGGTGCGAGAACAAGGAGGGAATAGTTGAAAATAGTGGCGCTGAAATTTAGTAGATGATGGTCGAACCAGGACAGTTTTGAATCGAGACCGAAGTAGAAAATCCAAAACGGCAGGTATAGATAGTCGGTCGCGCTTCGATAAGACGAGGTGATTGAGCTGCAGCGTCGAGGCCGGAATAGCGCAGCAAGGGTAGAAAAAATTAAAGTGGCAAGATAACCAGAACGACTCGAGGATGAGTGATAGCTGATGTTGCTGAGAATAAGAGTGCAGGTATTGGTATTAGAGATGAAACGCAGGATGTTGCGTTGCGTCGGGGGTTTGGCCGGATTGTCGTACTTGGCCGAGGATGTTGTGCCGTATGGTTCGCGCCTGGATAGTACAAGCCGACTGACGATGTGAGCGGAACAAGAGCGAAGATACAAGACCCTTCTGAAGCGCAGATGAGAAGTCGACGACAGGGTCCGGTGACGGCGATGTGCGGCGGACAGTCGGCAGAAACGCAGAGCAGTGAGTTGATGCAGGCGAACTTTAGCGAGCAAGATAGTGATAACGAGGTCGATGGAGACGGGCTCTATGAGCCTTGCGAAAGTGGCAGAGGTAGAGCTCTGTGTGATTTCTCAAAAACGGGCAGGTAGCGTCCGAGGTGGCGATGGGAAACGGTCGAAGTTGTGTAGTTTTCAGAACGCGGCGCGTTGAGAAGGGGGTTGCTAGACTTTTTGTTTTGTTTTTTCAAGGGGGGGAAGGAAGAGCAGAAACGACAAAAGAGTATGTAATAGAAAGCGAAGCTCGAAGAGATAACAGACAGGAGAGGACGAACGATGATGGAGAGGGGTATATTGAGAGAACAAGGAAGGGGAGGAGGAGAAAGAGAAGAGGGGAAAGGACGGATGGATGGTGATGGTGGTGGTGAAGAAAGGATGTGTGTGGTGGGTGAGAGGAGGTGGAAAGCCAGAGGAACAAAGTAAAGAGAGAGCCAGCCAGTCAGTCAGTTGGAGCAGAGGCCGGAGGGACCACCTGGACGGGGGACGGCTAGGGCAGGGAGAAGGAAGAGGAAGAGGAGGCGGGGGGGGGCCAGGCAGGCAGACTCGGCCAGTCAGCCGCCAGCTAACGGGCCAGTCAGTGGGCTTATTATAGTGGCCCTTTGCAGCGGCAGCAGTTGGCCAGCGGCTCCAATTATGGGGCAGAGCCTACGGACAGCACATATGTATATTACTATGTAGTACTAGTAGTAGGCACGCACGCAGGCATTTAGTAGTACTGTAGGTACTTGCGGTCTTGTTCGCAGAGTGCCCGAGTCCGACTCGCTGGCTCGCTGGCGGGGGTTGATTACAGTATAGGTGCTCATAGCAGCACCAGGTACTACCAGAGGTAGAGATACGGATACACGATATTAGGCCACGTAGCAAATATCTCTGCAATGCCAGAGTAGAGACTCGTCGTGAAATCGGTGAATAGCATCCCATTACCAAGATACAGCATCTCTAATAAAATTATCAATGTCGAGAACAAGAGAACCCGTGGCGCTAATAAAAGTGCTAAGAAAAAAATAATTTACGAAAAAAAAAATCCGATCCTCCAATGTATCTCGCATGTACAAAAGGAAAAAAAGTAAAAAGAAGCCCCTGACTGCCTGGGCCCGTTAGGCAGGGGGCCAGGGGGGGAACAGTCCCACCAGCTACTAGGTACCTCTAGCTAGTTCCTACCTCTTTTTACCAAGGTACGGAGCGCATGCTGCACTAAAAGCTCGCGCCGGAATACATCAACAGCCCAGAGACTCGAGGGCTTTCTCCTAGCCCAGACTAGTGAGTCTTGCTAACAACCCTAACAACATTTTCAACAGCCTTTCAGCAACGGTTTTCCCTTCTCTCCTCGCAGTATGACAATGGTTTTGACGCGGTGACAAGTGGGCTACACGATGGGCGCAATAGATCAGCCACACACTCATCGTGTGCATTACAGCGGGGATGCGATCAAGAGCCCGTTAATGTTCTTATAGATGGCAATTAGGTATACAAAATGCTGCCGTGCCACCAACTAGGTAGGCCGCTCTACTGTGCGCGAATCAGCGTCCAGGCTTTTTGTGCTTTTGCCGCCGCATCGTGCAGCCTCACACCCCACCTCACGAACCATTTGACCAGTGAAAGTGCATTATCCCAGGGAACTATGCGGAGGCATCCCCGACCAGTGTCTAGCCAATCATGGACCCCGACCCAAGCACCAGCAGGCGCTCCGCCTGGTATCCCTTGCCCTCTAGACTGAAGCTAGAAGTACTACTTTAGTAGGTACTACCCTAGTAGCTGGTATCAAGCAATTACAGCACACATGGCATCTTTTTTTTTAGCCTCCCCAGTTGGGGGGCTCCAGATAACTAATGGCTAGGCGTGGCTTGTCCTGACATTCACCGCTTCATTGAAATCTACACTGCTATTCTGCGATTGCCGAGAATATTCTCCTCTTTTTTGATTCTGACCGTTTTGCTCCTTCTCTTTCTTGACCTTGCTGCAAATCATTCCCGTGTACCTGTGTTCCCCCCCCCCCCCTCTCCCCCTGGGGCAGGCAGGGGCTCACATCAGAGCCTCGACTCTCAAGCCTCGGTCATTTCGCCGGGTTCGAGACCCCCCCTGCGGCGAGGCGCGCAGGGATGCTCGCCAGTATCGGCCAGGGTCCAAAACGCGTTTCTTAGTGGATCGTCCCCTGTGGCTCCGTGGCAATTTGCCTGTTACCTACACTGACTACTGTACCTACCAAGGGATGAATCAAAAAACTCTGCGGATACGGCCATGATAGAAGGTGAAGTGAAAAGGCAGCTTTTTTTGGCCACCAACATGCCTAGGTACTACCTGTAGTCTTTCTGTCCAGAAGAACAGCCCTGGCACCGTAATCTGCTCTGCTACCCTAGATCTCATCATCGATTCGTGATGGTCCCAGTTACCTAGTATTTTGTTTCCCGCCAGCCGGCAGGATACTCGTTGGCTCTCTTGACAGCATCATCACCAGGCGTCATCTTCACCATCCACCAAATTTATCGTTCTGCTCCTACCAGCTCAAGGCTTTCGAGAGGAAACTTGGCCACCCCAGCCGGCCTGAACCGCAGCACCATTGTCAACATCGCCCATCGCTCGATTGCCACTGCCAGTATCTTTCCTCGTGATTTTAATCCTGGAGCCAAGGGAAACTAATAAATGATATTGCATGCAGAGATCGCCGCTCCCCACGCCCCATATGTGTTTCACTCACTCGCCCGCTCGCTCACTACGGGACTATCCTTGACCATGCAGCCTCAAAGCAAACTCGTTCGGCAATTTCCACATGGGACGAAGGCAGCGACCAGTCAGCAGCCTGCGCTATCCGCAAGGGCCAGCAGCAGCAAAATCTGCACCAAGAATGACCCAACCCAACTCTCTCGATGTAACCAGTCCCCCCAGTGCCATGCATGCAACCTGCGCCCACAGAAACTGCTTCCTACCTACTAATGTACCCGTAGTACTACCTAATTTTTACCGCAATCCTGGTTGTATATTGTTTCCTAGTCCTTCCTTTCCTGCGCCACCGGGGCCGTGTGTTTTCTAGCTGCGCGGCATAAGACATTGTCTCAACTATCCTCGCCTTCCCCGGCTTCTTGATCAATTTCCTCAAGTGGTGGCCTACTTGCCGCCACCCCCCTAGTCCTGGACGTTGTGGCTGGCATGGGTTGGCAGATCCTCATTCAGAGCCTTCACCAGTCAAACCGCTCAAACGCCAGACCCGTTGATCTTTGACATATCTACGGGACTCTTTTTTTCTCACAAGCGACATGCACATCATTCGTGCATACGGCGAGGCTCAGCGACAGGCTCGCTTGCTGTTCACATCAGCTAACATTCCAAAATCATGCCTTTCAAGCAAGAAGCACTCAACGAACCACAACCAGGAAAACCAAACTCAGCATTGCTTTCCCATACTTTTCTACTGCTATGCTTTTAATCTCTTCTATTCCTCTAACTACCCCAAGTCTCAGCAACTCAGTCGCAATGATACAGCAGATCTGATGATCAGCCCCCCCCTCCTTCTACAACCACACACCAAGTCCATCAACGTCTTCAGTCAAAACGGGTCTATCTGTCAAGCCAATCCATGCCGCCCATCACATGTGGATGCACTGTCGGCGCTTAGAGCTGCAACGTCGAGGCCAATCACCATCGAGAAGCTGCACAACCGCTCCCACACCTTTACTTTTGCTAGGACAGCCACAGCCTGCTTTGATTGTATATACTTTCCGCTCGTCTATCTGTATGCTCCGGGAGTAGTTTACATGTGCCGATTTCTTTGGTGTGCTTGTGAACTCAAGTCTATTTGGGTTGTAGCCGCGACGACGCAAACATTCCGCTTTAATATTTTGGTGCCCAGGATGATAAGAAAAGTGCAAAGTCCCAAGCGAAACGACATGCCTATCACTTTTTACCTGACCATTGGAGGTACATGATGCGACAGCTCGGAGCGACGCCATTGATATGAATCACTGCATCGTGTACACAGTATAGGGTAGGCGAGAGGAGCGCCTCGATCAGCTGAGTGCTGGATGAGGCAAACGAGCGATCGCATGAGAGATCATCAGCATCATGCGTAAGCACGTAACAAGCATCATGCTATCGAAAAGATTGCAGTCATGACGGCTTCGACCGCATCAATGACCGAGCAACGTAAACATCACGATATAGAGGGTAGGCCTCCGACAACGCGGTGCGGTATGTAGACTCATGCTGAAACAAAAAGGCTTGGTTGTGACGACTTGGATCACTCTTCTCCCCCTTTCCATGTTTGCGACAATCTTGCTGTACCTCAAGTCCCGGGAAGAACTGTCTGCCGCCACGCCGCTTCCCTGACGGCTCACCTCTTGTTGGCGCAGACGTGTAGTCGGCTATCCTACTCTCCCAACTTGCGCGCAAGTTTCTTCAAGAGAGCAATCAAGAGCCGAATTGTTGTTGCTTGCCTAAGAAACAGTCGCGTTTAAATAAATAAAGATAGTCCATACGATGTTATTCAATGCGGGAAAGAAAAAGGTCATCATCATTTCTCATAATAGTGTTAGAGTTCGACAACGAGCTCTTATATCTATGTACAACTTTCTCAGGTGCCGTGGGGCCTGCGTCGGATTGCGTATATTTCGCTGTGGTACCTTGCACCCGCAGTTTACCATGATAAGTACTATCGAACGTCTGTAACGCTCTGATCTGACGTAGCACACGTTCGGTACAGGCGTGCCATTGTAGAGGCAAGGACAAGGACGATGCGTGCCCACACGTCCAGCAATCGCAAGTCGCGGAGAGCCACTTCGAATGCCGTCACGCTGGCCCTCAGTCACCACCTGGTGAGGCACATGCCAGACAAACCCGGCCGCCGTATACGCGCGTGTGGCGAGTCCAGCCGGCACCAGCGCCATTCACAACTGAAATGATCTCGCCTCTGACGTTGACTTTGCGACGCAGCTGTTCGGCGTCGCGAATCCGGTTATGCTGATGTTGCGTTTCCGCGGACGACGGACTTGATGAGCTATACGAGTCAGAAGCACTTCCCGCAACAAAAGGACTCTGCCTGACGGCGCCATGCAGCAACGCGCTGTCCAATGAGCGCTGTCGGTGCATGGGTTGAGGGGTAGGGAATGCAATCGAGGATGACGCTGATAGATAGTCCGGGTTGGGCTGGTTGATGAAACCGTCGACATCCTCGCTGCAGGCGAAGATGGTTGGGCTTAGCTCGGGTGGTGTTAGCGGAGGAGCCGGAGGCAGTCTCGTCGTGGAGAGACGCCCCTGTCGGCGTTGCGGTACCTCACTCGATATGGGTACAGACTTCTCATCGTATGAGAAATAGTTGACGGCATCTTCTCCGTCGTGTTCGCGAAGTCTAGCTTGCATCGTACCATCCGCTACTAGCGGATGATGTCCAGGCACTCGGTTCCCTTGTCGAGTTATGCGTTGGTGTCGCCATTTGGAAGCATACCGTATACAGACCCGGACGATGATTAGAAACGCGAGTAATGCGAGTCCTGTCTGGACGGCTATCGCTGCAGGAGGACTGATGATGAGGAGGAGATGACTGGGGCCGGTGTGGCTGCCAGTGAGCCTGCCGCCAGGCTCATACAAGTCATCGTTGTTAGCGGTAGGCATCATGAATGGCGCTAGTTGCCGGGAAAGGTTGCTTTGACACGCAGACGTAGACTTCTCATAGACACGTGTGATAATGTGGAGTCGGATGCTATTATCACACCGGCTTGACGACGTGTAGTGGCAAAAATGTAGTACCGGATTCGTGGGTGGTTGGTGGTTTGGTGATGATGCGCAAGACTGGTTCTGAGGCCTCGGCACGAAAAAAGGACAACAAAAAGCGTGTGGTTGGTCTCGTTTGCGTAAAGTATATTGGCAAAGACTGGCAAATCGTTCCAAATGGTACGTGCAAGATGCGCTGCGTCGCCTTTCGCTGAGACTTTGGACCGAAACGGGCTTACACGGTTGCGGTGAAGGCCAGAGTTGGCGAAGGCCAATGTTTGACGGAACAAAGGATATATGGGTAATTGAGGTGCCACTTCCGGGTATGAAGGGGTCAGGATTGACTTGAGTAGTTCTTTCAAGGTAGGGACAGTGTTTGAGCTGTAGAACTGCGTGTCTGGCATGCTAGATGTAGGCACACGGACATACATATATGTTCAAATACTTATACAGTATATGCGAGCGTGCGCGTGAAATGTACGTATGCGCCGGTCCAAGCAGAGTTTAGCGGCGAAAAGTGGTAAAATGGAGAAGCATGCGTCTAGCCAGCAAACTCAAGGTGCAGTGCACTGGCAGCAAAAGGCGCGGCACGCTAGGAGCTCGAGGCCAACGAGTTCAGCTGAACCAGCGACACCTATAAGATTGTTGGTGTCCGCCAAGGTGGTAAGGGGGGTGGTGATAACACAACACACGCCTATCTGAGTTGCGCTGTCTGTGCTCACTGCTGTACCGTGCTGCCTTTGATCGAGTTAGGCCCGGTGGTGTCATCCTCCGAACTTCGAATGCTAGCCTTCCACCTCGACTGGCGGGTCACTTCAGTGTTTGGCTGGAGTTGAGCGGGTAGGCCGAATGGTCGGATGGATGTCCGTCGAGATTGACGAAGCGGACAGACGTGGCTGTCTGGGGAGCTTACTTGTCCTTGCTGATTTGGAATTTGCCCCAGGTCACAGAACTGGCAGGGGATAGTTGGTATGCGTGTCGCCAACGCCATGAACCTCGCTCGTACCCCTGCCGATTCGCATGCTGCAGACCTTGCTCGAGATTTTAAAAAAAAAAAAAACCTCTCAAACCCAAAGTAATCAAACTGCCAGAGTACTGTATGTAACTGAAACCTTGTGCCGGACGCATCATCCCTGTTTTCAGCGGTCAAAGTCACCGCCGCACGCCTCAGCGCCAGCTCACAGTGACACTTGTAAATCTTGCTTGGGCCAGCTGACTCGGTCCGAGGCTAAGACGCTCTTCGATTGCTCCTAGTCGAGTTTCAAAATTTTGCTAGAAGCGGATTCCGAGCCGGTCTTGGGAGTCATGTCCTCTGGAAAAAAAAAAGTGGTGAAGCGGGCAAAGTAAAAATATCGAGACTGCCGAAGCTCATCTTGCACATCTACCTGCCTGTTGACCATCGCAAGGGTTGGGTACCAACATTGGGGGCCAGCTGTTTTATCCTCCGCAGTCGCAGGGATATATCCATGCAACTAAATCCCCCCAGTCGTGGCCCCAAGACAACAGAGACAATCCGGCAAGGGTGCCCGATGCGAGATGCGCGGGACCGTTGCCAGGTTTTCAGCTCATGTGAACAGACGGGAATGCCATAGCAACTTGTAGCGTATCCAGAGTACAGCAGGCCCATTGCACTGCAGCGACGGATCACAGACCGGGCAGGCTCCGCAACCGATTAGTTGGAGCGCCATATGTAAATCAGCTTCGAGACGATTGGCTAGCAGAGCAGCCTTGTGGAGCGAGCGCCGCGGGACAGACGTATGGTATTTCAAACCTCTTTTCCTTGTTTGTGCATCTATATGTGACAATTTATACTTATGTGTTGGTATCATCGAGCCACGGCTCGATAGGGCCTGCGCACTTTTCGTGAACTACTGCACGATGCGTCAGGTGTTCCCAGCAGCCACGACTGGTCGATGACGCTGCGTGCCGTAGGTCTCTGCATGATATTGGCGCACGAGTAATGCACTTGGCTAGAATCGTTCATTCTCATGACGCCGTAAACCACCTTTTTGTCACTCAGGAGTCAAGACGCCGGCAAAAGCAAAGCCCAAAGCCCGCTCTCGGACATGATTCAATTTGTCTGGAGTCCGGTAATAATGCTGTAATATGGCGATTTTGTGTAGATGGCTTCATTTACGGGTCACGCACGGGTCATTGGCTAGTGCGACGTTGGTTGCTAGGCGAAGTGAGTAGCATGTGAAGTGAAAACTCTCTTTAAAACCACTGCGAGAGTCAAGACGAGGTGTGTGTGACAAAGTAACAGAGACTTGGACAGGTGACTGTCTTCTTACCTTGGCAACGCACATCAACTTGCATTCTGCGGTGCTATCCGCCCACCATGCAACCCATTCGGGGGAAATGCGGACAATGACAGGATAGATTCGATCTCCGGAACCGGAGAACAAAAGTCCAGCAGTGAACCGGGCGTAACAGCCCAATTGACGCCTCTCGGAAATCGTGCCATCGGGTAGTGGAGCAGTGGCAGAGTGTGCAGCGGCCGGATAAGCGAGTATGCGAGGGCAATCATGCAAATTTGAATAGACATTGACAGTTGAGACTCTTCCGATGGAAAGCTGCGAACCATGAATTCCGGGCCTTTGGCCGTGCTTTGCGTCGGTGACATTGGTGGCGGCGACGTGCAGCGAAGATGGCAGCTGAAAAAAATAAAAATAAAACGACCCGAGGGTGGGGTTGAAAGAAGAAAAGCAATGAATATGAGAGTCATGTGCGGGCGGGCGCAACCCGCGACAGCAGCTAGGCCATGCTTTTTTCCAATTCATCAGCCTCCCTTTGTCCAGATGGCATATTGTATCTGGCTGCTGATGTGCGAGATATAATAAGCCGGCATCATAGCAAGCTTGACAAAAGGGCAATTTCTGTAGGGGCCGAAATGACTCGGTGTCTCTTCCCAACCGGATGTGTGAAGGAGGCGTGAGGCGTGAGGCGCGGTATAAAGTCTGGGCAAAAAAAAAAAAAAGAAGCCATGCTTAAAGCATTGCTAGCGTGCCCTGACCCAAGCGTTCAAGGCCGGCAAAATTCAATAAGGCAGGCAATAATTGCGAACAAGGGATTTGCGATGTGCCGGCACGCTTGATGACCTTGCCACGCGAGAGATTGTCTAGACTGCCCATCAGCCATGTGGTTCAATACACTGCAATGACATTTTCCCCCTTTCCCCTGTGAACATGTCCAGTAGTGTGTTCGGTCCGTCTGGCCAGCATAAAAATACCCCAACGTTGTAGAAGAAGAAGCACGAGCCGCCGCCCCCCTTGTTCATGTAGGCTCTTTTTCGTTTTGCCGTTTCAACAGCCACAGCATCCCGCAGATCACTGGGCGCCACGTAACCCTGACCAGCTGAGTCGAACTGTAATCCATACGGGTGGGTGGGAAGGGTGATTTCGTTAAGGAACGGCTTCCTGCTGAGAAGGAAGGACATGACATCTTTCAGATAAATCGCGGATTTTTTTTTCTGGTTGGAAGGGTATGATGTGAGAATAAGTCGCTTTTTTTTTTTTCGAGTCAGATATTGCCGCCGTCGTCGTTCAATTTCGGAGAATCTCTGATACGAAGGCTGCATGCTCCGATGTTTCTCTTTTTTTTAGTGATACACCCAGAGGTATATCTATCTTGACGCCTACCGAAAGGCTAACTTAGACGGGAATCATGGTCTCATTTGACCTGCTTCTAGAAGACATGGACAATGGCCGTGACGGCGACGAGCTAGTGCATGCAGAGGAGGATTGTTCTTTATGATTAGCTTTCGCTAGAAAAAAATACCTGACGTCCTTGAGGCCGAAGCATCGTAACTGGGTCGGGTGAGATGTGCAGCACCACTGTCGACGTGCATACGGGATAGGAATGTCAGTGAATAAAGAATTTTGCTGTTTGTCGGTGAAATGAAGAAGATCGCGACCCCTCCCTCCTTGCTATTGCCCGCCGGCCGACGGCTGGCCGTTTCGCCACCTGTCAGCCATCCCCAATTATGTATGCAATACGAGATTGTCCCTCCTCCCCTCCACGCCTCCCTATATGTGGTGATTGATCAATAGAACTGGCCATGACCGCATACTCGCTTTATTTCCGTCCCTCGGGGCAATGCTGCCTGGAGACTTGGAAAGGAGAAAACCCACGGGCCACAATCTCACTTGCATTGAGAGTGCAACGTCACTTAATAAGTCGTAAAAGCAGATGCTTTGATTAGAGCGTTTGCGTGCCAAGCCACTGAAAAGTAAATAGTATTTATTACCACGAGCATCATGCAAGAGGAACAAGAATTAGACCAAGTTGAAAGTATATGTCAGCCAGCCCGCGCATTTGTTTCAAAGCGCCAGAGACATTCCAAACACCCATTCCACAGCGCCGTGCCCAGCCGTGGGAAAGTGGCCAGACCATGATACAGGTCAAATCCCGAATCTACCGCCGAAACGCCTTGTTGATGTACAATTGAATAGAAGGACTCAATAGGAAGGGTGAAATACAAAGAAAAGGGGAAACAATACCTGAAACGAGTCGACGGGCGTCTATACATTTGTCTTGCAATAGGTCAGGGTGGATGGCGCGCTGAATTCTATATACCCGTGGCCATATCTATAGACTCCGGGGCCGCTGCGGGTCCATCCATATTCTGCAAGTCGCGTTCCTCTTCCATCAGTTCAATGATGCTGTCGAGATTATTGTCGAAACTCTCTCCGTCTTTCGGATCTAGACAGCGCTTGAGCAGCTTGCGGTACTTTTCAATCTTGTCCCCGACGCCAACCATGCTTAGTGCGTCGACGTACTCCGTCTCCGCCACGCGCTGCTCGGCGAGCATCTGGCCGAGGCGGCGGGCAAGATCCAGTCGGGTCTCGTAGGAATCGTCATCGTCATCGTCAGCGGCGTCGCCGTTGGCGCGATTAAGCTCGCCGTCGACCACTTGGGAGACGTGCAGGCGGTTCTGATGGGTGATGAGCGACAGCACCTGGAACTTGGCCAGGTTGGCCTCCGTTATTATCTTTGACGCCACATCCTCTGGTTCTAGCTGCGACTCCAAGTCTGCGATCTGCTGATGCGCGATGCTGAGCTCTGTCTGCGTGTTGTTGAGTATGCGCCGGGCCTCGGTCTCGGCTACATTCTTCTCGTGCCATTCCTCGTCGTAGCTCTTCGCCAAATCTTGAAATTTCTCAAGAATCAGCGGCGAGATGCGCGACTGCACGGTGGTTGCTGCCGAGGACTGAAATGAGGTCGGGCCCTTTTTGGAGGGCTTGCTGTCGGCGAACACATCCCGAAAGGAAGCATGCCGTTGCGAGTCGGGCGCAAAGGGGGACGAGGAGCGCTGCGGCCCTAGCTCCTTTTTGGCAGCATTGAGCTCTCTGATGAGATCCTCAGCTCGAACGCCCTCGTAATTCGGGATATCGGTCGAGGCGTTGCGACCGAGAAGAGCACGGATGCACTTGCGAGCGTTTCCCTGGGCGGCTAGATGTAAAGCCGTATTGCCCTGACGGTCTTGAATATCGAGCAGCTGCTGGAAAGAGGTTGGATTCATCGTTTCCTGTAACCGATTGAGTATGTTGTCCAGATAATAGCGAGAGCACGTAGGACTGAATATGCGGCCGTTCTTAACGTTGCAAGCGTGATGGAGAACAGTACGGCCGGACTCATCCCTGGCATCCACGGTCTCGATGAGTTCCTTCATCACGGCAGGGAACGTCTGCCTCTCGAAGCAATTCGTAAAGATGACGGAGCGCATGAAAGGCGTTTCCCCGCGGATGTTTCTCGCAACCGTATCGGCGTCGAACTTTCTCAGCTGCTTGATGACGTCGACGTCACCCATGGAAGAGGCCCAGTGAAGAGCCGTATGGCTGTGGACATCGATGAGCCAGTCGGGTTGGAAGTTTGGCGGCGGATCGGGTTTCACTGCAGGCCGCTCGTTCCAGGCAAGCAAGAAGTAGTCAAGAAGCTCGTCGCCATACATGGAGTGCTGCTGTTGGGTGAGATCGTGCATGTGCTCCTCCCTGTTGCGCCTTCTATGGCCGGTGTGGATGTGCGACATGTCATAACGGTCATCATCAGCCATGTAAGAGGCCGAGGCTATCGTCAGATTATCAGGCGTATCGTCCTCGGCCATGACGGTGTCTAAGTTCTCATGTTCCTCGCGTATGGGCGCGGTGGCTGGGGAGGCTTGTCAGTGTCGGGCAGCAAGGCGGGAGGAAAGTAGCATGGCTTACTCGCGCCCCATTTGGGAAGAGGCGGTCGCGATTTGGGCGCCTTTGGCTTGCTGGCATGCCGAGGTGCGGGAGGGGGGCTCTCGTTTCCAGGGACGTATTCGAATATTGGTCGTATTCGGTCGAAAATGTGATGTCTTTGTGCGAGAGACTCGCCAGCTTCTAGTGGAATCCAAGTTCCTACAACAATGTGAGCTGATGCGCAGCAGCCACAGATATCGCTTGACCTACCTTGATATTTGCCATATCCGCCCTGAATCTTCTCGTGCACGTCCTTCTGGACATCACGTTCTAATATTCTAGTCCGCGCCGGCTTGTCGAATCCAGCAGCCTTCAGAATATGCGTCGCGTTGATCCAATTGTCATGCCGTCTGCGCATAACATGCTCCTTCAGGTCATCTCCGAACTGGTACTCGTAGACTGGAATCTGGCAAACAGTTACTTAGATGCTCCGACAGCGTGGACGAGGCTGGGTGCGGGTTGGTGGCAGTGAGAAATGACACAGAGAAGAGACCGAGCCGACATCAACTTACACCACTATATGTTGCACTGTAGATGCCGGGCCCGGTCGGCGCTGGCGGCGCAGCCTTGACCATCGTGGCAGGAGAGGGCTATCACGACAAATTGTGTAGGATGCTGGACCGAGGCGCGCAATGCGTGGAGAGGAGGTGTCGGTCGATGACAACTAATGGAGAAAAATGGCAAAGAACCGATGCTTTCAACGAAATTGAGGAATACTGTATTAAATAGAGGCGCCTTGAAGCTTCAATTGCCGCACAGAGTCGCGACGCCCGCGAAGTCTCGAAGTTGGAAATATGCAAATTGTGGCTGTCACGTCGTTGACGCGGTCTATGGAGGGAGAGACGCGCAGCGACGCGAGGCTAAGTTTAAGTGGTTTGTGCCTGAGGCCCGGCTTGTCTTTGAATGTTCTGTAGTATTAGAGGCATGCACGTGATGTGACGCTGGAGAGGCCCCCTGAAGCGGGCCGTGGATGCAGCCGTACTGCTGAGGTGGGTGTAAATGTACTGCGGTCTAAACGCCAACACCAGCGACAATCGCCATGAAAACCGTCATTTACGAACGACAACATTTCAGTCAATAAATCATCGCACATTCTTTACTTGCAGAGGAAGCTCTAGATCTACTAGTGATTGACAAAATCGGTGCGATACTTACGAGTGGATCCGTGAGCTTCCTGACAACTTGGCTGCTGTAAGTGGGCGGCGAAGCCAGGCCCATCAGGCGCGGCTCAGGGTCTGAGCCCAGGCTTTGCTAGAAGCCGCAGACAGGCTCGACTAGAGGGCTTCGCATAAACGGACCGACAACACATCTGTGAGAATGACGGAAATCTTACACAATGCCCCGATTGTGCTGGACAATGGGTCGGGAACGATACGAGCAGGCTTTGCGGGGGAGGACCTACCAAAGTGTGTCTTCCCGTCGTGGGTAGGCAGGCCCAAGCATCTGCGTGTGCTAGCGGGAGCGCTGGAAGGCGACGTATTCATCGGGCAAAAGGCGGCCACGGAGCTGAGGGGTCTGCTCAAGATCCGCTACCCACTGGAGCATGGAATCGTCACTGACTGGGACGACATGGAGAGGATATGGGAGTATGTATATGGCGACGGACTCAAGACGCTGAGCGAAGAGGTACGTCGGTCGTTGACTGCTTGTCCTGGAGCCGGGTGGGCAAGCTAATGCGGAACAGCATCCTGTTCTATTGACGGAGCCGCCTCTGAACCCGAGAAGTAACCGAGATACGGCGGCGCAGATTCTATTTGAGACGTTCAACGTGCCTGCTCTCCACACGTCGATTCAGGCCGTGCTGTCATTATACGCGAGCGGACGTACGACGGGTATCGTACTAGATGCCGGCGACGGCGTGTCGCACGCGGTGCCAGTGTATGAGGGATTCGCGATGCCGAGTAGCATACGGCGCATTGACGTGGCAGGGCGGGATGTCACAGAATACCTTCAAACGTTGTTGCGCAAGAGCGGCTACGTATTTCACACCAGTGCGGAGAAGGAGGTGGTGCGGCTGATTAAGGAGAGTGTGTCTTATATTGCGCCGGACCCGAGAAAGGAAGAGCGGGAATGGCTGGGGGTCAAGGCGAACGATTCCAAGTTTTCGGAATACACGTTGCCAGACGGGCATAGACTAAAGGTGCGTGGCGCGAACTCTTCAAAGGACGTGAGGGTTGTGTGTGGCTAATATGGGAATTGGCAGATTGGCGCTGAGCGATTCCGAGCACCAGAGATTCTGTTTGACCCTGAAATTATTGGGCTGGAATACCCTGGAGTGCACCAGATCGTGGTGGACGCGATCAACCGGACGGATCTGGACCTGCGCAAGTCGCTGTATAGCAATATCGTGCTGTCGGGGGGCAGCACGCTGACCAAGGGCTTTGGCGACCGGCTGCTGACGGAGCTGCAAAAGCTGGCGGTCAAGGACATGCGGATCAAGATTTTTGCGCCTCCGGAGCGCAAGTACTCTACATGGATCGGAGGCAGTATCCTGGCTGGGCTAAGTACATTCCGCAAGGTATGCAGGATTCGGCAGTGTTTTCTTTCCGCAGGACAGGGCGGCTGACGAGTAAACAGATGTGGGTTAGCATTGACGACTGGCACGAGAATCCCGACATTATTCATACCAAGTTTACTTGAGGAGGGGAAGACGGAGGGAGTGCGGTGGATGTAGTGTGTTCGTCGTGGTGGTGGTGGTGGTGGGGTGAGAGCGGCACGGTAGCGAGGTGTACGGAAGAGGCCGACATAATGATGTCATTGAGCGTATGCACGCGCAAGTTGAGGTAAATAAGATGTGTATATTTCAGAGTCGGAGGTTGGGGTGAATAGTGGTTGGGAAGACATGAATAAGATACCCTGTTGAACAAGTGCTAGGAGGATACTACGTGAATGGACACTCTCACGGCTGTAGGATGGCTGTCGAATTGGACCCAACGCTCTGAAGGTTCACTGGAATACGTAATGTATGGGCAAGAAGTACTTGAGAAGGCGCGTTGTTCCATTGAAATTGTGTAAAAAAGCCTTGTATTTTTAAGGGCGCCAGTGTTTGTTTACACTCTTTGTGGCCCCTCGCATAGCTATGTAGTAGATATAAAGAGCAGAGTTGTCCTCCATCAAATATAAATGGGATGAAAACTGATATGTAGTAAAACCCGCGATTTTCCCGAAAGTATGATCAAAAAAAAAAAAAAAACGCCAGCTGCCTATTAATAAGGGGGCAGACTCGAGCAAATGATGCCACCAAAAACCATGATAATTTTTTCCGCGTTGTTCGTAGAGTCGTGCAAGGTCCATCCCTCTCCTTCATTAAACAATCCAAACTTTTGTCCTCCGCCCCTTTCCACACCTCTCAGCGTCCTCCATTCACGACCGCGCAAACGTGCCGCTGACCCTCGCCGCCCAGCCCTTTGCCCGCTCGCTGACGCTGCTGCCGCCCGTGCTCGCGCTGCTCATGCTCGCGGCGTCGTCCTCCTCCGCGGGGGCGGCGGCGGCGGCGCTGCGATAGATGTTGCCGGCGCCGCCGCGGCCGGCGTACCCCGAAGCGAGGACCCGGTCGCGCGCGGCGGCGGCGCGGTGGAAGTCGTGGTGCGAGGCGCGGGCGACGGCGGCGGGGTCGAGCGCGCGCATGTTGCCGGCGCCGCCGACGCCGCCGGAGAAGAAGACGGTGGACGCGGACGGCGGGCTGGGCGAGGAGGACGGAGGGTGAGGCGTGGGACAGGGGTTGGCGGCGAGGCGATGGGCGTTGCCGGCGCCGCCACGGCCGGTGAGGACGTAGGAGGAGGGCATCTGTGTGGTGAGAGACGAGTTGGAGGGTTGCGAGTCGGAGTGACAGTCTTGGTTGCGTTGCTGGTGGGGGGGAGAAATTATAATATGATGAACTGATGATGCGAATGTGTGATTGTATACGACTTGTGAGGTTGTATGATGGAGAGACGTAGGCTATAGGAAAAGAGAGGCTGTCGTGAAGAATCGTATAGACGATCGAGGTTCTTATAAAGGTACCTGGGCTGCAGAAGGGGGGCATGTCCTGTTTACGCGGGGGAGATCCACAATAGCTGTTTTTTTTCTATCCCACCCTTGCCAAGCGCACTAAAAAAAAACAAAAGTGTCCTGCTGACCCTGAGAAGAGAAAATTTTCCCTTTTTTAGCGCCGAAAAGATCACGATCTAGAAGTATCTAGCATGTACCTTGCCGTAGCAGCAGGGTGCTTGGAAGCCAACACTTGGAAATCGGCAATTTTTTTTTTCTTCAAACCTGCTACTCAGCTATACAGGTTCTATAGAGGAGATCATAAATAAAAAGATGATATTTTATATAGGAAAAGTTGTGTACATTTTTTTTTATCTTTACACGCTTAAGCTCTTGGAATACGGATCTTTGGAAACGTCTTGGACGTGGCCCCCCCCCTCCCCTCCAAGTCACGCGGGGCAAAAGGGGAGGGGGTGGGAGGCACCGTTTTCTCAGGTAGCGGCCGTCTACTATGAGAAGAGGGGGGGGGGGAAGGGAAAGCGTTTTCATGACCAAGAGAAACCCCCTACCGATCGCGGTTTTGTCACGCCATCTACAACTGAACGAGATGCCTTCTGCATGTCTCACCTACGAGACTGCTCGTCAGCAACAAGTAGAAACACGTCATCATAAGTCGTGCTGTCTCATGCTCCTTCGCGCAATATTCCATCACTTTTGCATGCTATTGAATGCTTTGGGGATTCGTTTTCTCTGTCGCCACTATTGTAAATATACTACGAGTATATTCTCCATTCTTTTTTCTCCAAAAAAAGCACGGCCCCTCATATAAAGAAAAAAAAAAGTCTTTTTTTTTTTTTCTTAAAGGTTCCTCTGTTATATCCTCCCAGTGGACTGCTTTCTCCACTTGCATGTCGCCATGTACCGACCTTGTACCTCTTTCAGCTCGAAGAACGTGAAGTAGGTCTGCGCCACTAGTCACAATAGTAGCTATAGTAGCTTAGTACTGCCTCTGCGTTTTGCTCGCATATGGGACCCAACGTGGACGCCTGCAGTGCGTATTATTGGACGTGTGCTTCAAGAGAGGGGTAGAAAAATTATCATGTTGCATCAAAAGATTTTCCATCTAGATAGACTACTTTCCAGTCTTTCCCATCAGCGACTAACAAATACCATGAGAAAATTTCATTGGCTAAAAGGAAAAGCATCGAGGGAGCAGTACAACTGCAAAGCCGCCGTCAAATCTACCATTGAACGAAGAAAAGAAGAAAAAAAAAAGAAACAAAGGACAGGAAAAGAAAATAGAAGAGAGAAAGAATAAAAAAAAAAATATCTAGCAGACTATATGATCGAGCTCGTTAAACAAAAGACAAGAACATAAAATATTCTCAAATACCAACGCTCATCCAGCCAAACATGCCCAGAGCCGCACTCAGCAGCAAAAACGTGATAATGCCCGCCCCAGCCCGGTCCGCCGTCGTAATCGCCCTCGGCTCCTTACGGTACGCGTTGGCCTGCCCAACGCCTGCGTTCGGGTCGCTCTTGGACGTGCCGCCCGTGTCCGACGTCACCGCCGGCTTCGACTTGGGATACAGCAGCGACGACAGCGCCGCCACCGCATCCATCTGCTGGCTCGCTCCCGTCCCCGGAACGTCCTGGTACGTCCCCTTGGACCACTCGAACCCGCACTGCCTGCCCCCGTCCCCTCCCGTGCACTGCTTGATGCACGCCGCCGCCGACTTTTGCAGCACCGAGTGCACCTTGTCCGCAATGTACGGCGCCATCTGCGCCGACGCCGCCCACCACCGGTGCAGGTATCCCTTGAACGACAACATGTCCGTCGTGCACGTCCGCACGCCTTCGCACGCCGGCTCGTACGCAATGTCGTTTTCCGGGAAGAAGTGCTCCAGCCCGTGCTTTAGCAGGCCGTCTACGCACGTCTTCCATTTCTGCGCCCCCTCTGTGTGGTTGTACATGTAGGCGCAGCCCTGCATGAACACGGCATTGTTGTACGAGAACTCGACCTTGTTGATGTCTGTGCAGTTCTTCCCCACGTGCCCGCCGTCATACAGAGCATGTGTCTGCGGATCCAGATAGCCCACCGACGAGACCCAGTCAAATGTCTTCTCCGCCCAGTCCGAGTAGGTCTTGTTTCCCGTGTATCGTGCGAGTCGGGCTCCCATGTTGAAGAAGATGCCGTTGGCAATCGTGTTCTTGTAGTCGTATCCATTGTTGGCAAAAGGAATCTGCCACCGAAGACCACCACCGCATTCATTGTCGTGTCGGTCCGGACTCGCCTGCGTGTTCCACACCGCCTGGGCCAGACTCAGCCACGACGGCTTGTCCGAGGCCGGATCAACAAACTTGGTCTCGGCCGCCAGCATGGCCGACATGCCCCAGAAGCCCTGATCGTCGTTTCCGAGCGATGCCGTGTAGTTGTTGGGCATGTATGCCTTGTTCTCGCCCACCTGAAACTGCATCGCCTTCATGATCTCGTCATTGTACGACGTGTCGCCGGTTACGTGCCAGTAGTCGATGAGCGTCCCCCACATGGCACCTCCTATCCACCAGTAGTAAGGTCCCGCGGGCGGCGGTCCGGGAAGGATGCCAGGCACTTGGCCTGGCTCGTTTCCGTGATAGTATTTGAGCAGGTCGTCCACGGCCTGCTTGGCGCTCTTCTTGATGGCGTCTGACCAGCGTGTTAGAAAGCATCGCAGAAGTGTTGGCGGCGTACATACCGTCACTGTCGATGGAGTAGGCGAAGGCTTGGGCGCTTGCCGAGCCGGCAAGCAGACACACTGCAGCCGCAGCCGCAGTGCGTGCGAATGTCTTCATGTTGTCGCGTCTGTGATGGGTATTTATACAGTGTTGGTCGCAAGGCCAAGCTCGGTAGTGCACCCGAATAGTTCGTTTGCCAAGCCGTGAGAACGTGGAGTGATAGGCAGCGAGTGTGAGCAACTTCTATTCGGTCGACAGAAAGAGAGTCGTGTGTAATCAGGGCCGTGGGTTGGCGTCGCGACAAGGGGCGGGGCTGGAAACGATCGGGTCGGGAAGGCTGAAACGAGTGTCGAAATGAAGAAGAGAATCGGCTGAGGGCTCGTCCTGTATTAATGACAGCAATGGTGACTCCGGGTCGTGATGCTGGCAATAGACAAGAGATGAAATCAAAGAAAAGCGGTTGCCAAGGGATTCGTTTCCAGAGGAGGATTAGGTGAGAGAGCGAGTTGGTGGACTTGAGTGGGAGACGGCCCGCAGTAGCGCCACTGTGAAGGCCTACTGTACACCACCAGGATACACAGTACTAGTAGAACGGTCTTTCGGGCATAATATAGGGGCCCTTAGGGGCTGCCGCACAGTGCGCAATACTACCGCAGACGCTGTGGCTGTGCACTGATGCGCAGCATCATAGTATGTAAAAAAGCAGGAGTGGAATGGACGGACAGTCTGTAGGTGCCTCCAATGAACCCCCTTCAATAGCTATTTTTGTTCCTACATTTCGTACGGCAATTTTCGGTCCATTGGCTGCCATTCTTCGCATTCACTTCTTGCCGCCCTTTTTCCCACCCTCTCCGTGCTTCTCTTGTTGCGAGCCGATTTATTTTTATCTCTTTGTTCGGGGTCCTCGGCGGTACCTGCTAGCGCTCACCTCGACTCTGCTCGCCCCTTATTTGCCCGCCACTGTAGTGGTGGTGCGTGCAAACGTTGCAGTGGTGGGATCGCGCTCTTGGCAGGAGAAAGAAAGCCACGTCAGATTCAGGTACGGACCAGGGAGGAAAGGCTCGACCTCATCATCGAGGCTCTGCCGAAAATTTTCAGCAGGCACGACAAGGGCAGGCGGCACACGCAAATCGATGAACCAAAGTGTTGCAGGTACTCTGTCTCGTTTTCATGCTTCGATATATATATGTATATATGCAACATCTAGCATACCATGCATCTTCACAACCGTACATGGCAGTCATGATATTATCATACTTAATGGCAAACGCTAATTATCGAAAGAAAAGGAGATTTTCACCCTAGGTTGTACATCTAAGTGGAATTGTCGAGAACCACTTGGTCCAATCCAAAACGACTCCAGAATAGAAGCCCGACAGCCAGAAACAAACAGAATCAACAGCCAAGTCTAAAAGCCAGATAGCCACGGCGCCTAATATACTCCATATCTGCTTCGAACCCAAACATCTCCGCACACTTATATTAGTTCTGCGGATGGTGAATCACGTAACGCCTCGTCCTTGCCTCTAAGTATCCCATCCTTTATCATCACGTTTCTTCAAACAAAGTGCCAACGTCCAGGTAATTCCACACAACCTTCTATAATGGTCCTGAGCCATCCATATGATCGAGGTTCAAATTATTCAGTCCATAGCTGCCGTACATCATGGCCGGCATCTGGTCAGATTCGGGGGGCAAGAGACTCTCAAACATGTCCCAACTCAAGGGCGGCATGCTGATGAAGCTGTTTGAAAAGGGATCCGCCGCTTGTGCGAGGGTCTGCTGCTGTGCCACCTGCACGTCGGCTATGGGAATAGACTGCGGTAGCCCCGCGGCGCTGTTCGAAGGTGACGACCGGCAGTCGCTCGACGGAAGCAAGTCGCGCAGCTTGTAGATGAAGGCAGGCGTCTCCAGCGGCCACCCCGCATGCAGAAACGAGGCCTCACGAGCCTTCCACGCCTTGAGCGCCAGCTGCGCCTGCGCGAGACGCGGCTTGTGGGTAATGTCGAACAGCTCCGTGTGGTAATGATAGACTCCCTCCACGCCCTTCCAGCCCCGATCGGCCAATGTCCCGCGCGTATGGGTACAGAGCTGCGCGGTCAAGAAGGAAAAGAACTCTATCGAAAACATGCTCTTGATAAACCACATGAACCCGGCATCCTTGACGCCGGGATACAAAGCTATGCGATTTTCACATCCGAGCACCATGACTTTGAAGAGGTTGTCTTTGGGCCCAAAAATCTCCGTGCCCCATTCCGGCTGCTCGCGCATGGGCACCAGCACCTCCTCCATGCTCCGGTACATCAAGGGCCGAAAAGCCTTGGCAATGATGTGCACGTTTCCAGCCGCGGGGTCGCAGTATTTCTCTTCCGCTTCTGCTAGTTTGTGGCCAAGAATCTGGGCCCGTATGCGGTACTTTTGAAACATGGCCCGTTGCTTTGCCATGTCGAGCTCACTCTCATCGCTTTGGCCGAGGATGGCGGCTTCCAGTTCGGCCTCTTCCTCTGCGGTGGCGCTCGATCTCTTGAAATCGAACGCACAGGACATGATGATCACGAAGACCATTTCCGTCGGGCCGTCCCTCGGCCGGACAGGCTCGGTAGAGCCGGGAATGAGGTCGGTGTCATTGAGGTTGCTGGGGATCTTGGTGTCCCATTTCTCGTTAAAGGTCGAGTACTGGCTGAGACCCGAGTGCATGCCCAGCTTGAAATCATGCATGAACAGCTGCCACCAGATTCTGCGGCGCATTTCAGTTTCGTACGGCGTCATGTTGAGTTTCTCGCCGTCATGATGGTAGCCCATCTTCTGGGCCAGGCGAACGGCGGTTGCGCTCAAGACCCAGGCAGAGTGGCCGTCAATCCTGCTCTCGAGGGAGAAGAGATATGTGATGAGAGCCTGCAGCGCGACCATGTTGTGGTTTTTGATATAGTTGAAGCGAATGAGGGCAGCCTTGGCGCCAGTGTTGAAATTGTGCAGCGCCTTGTCCCTGCTGATGCCGAGTATCTGGAGCGCCTCGCTCTCTTCGAGTGCGACAGTGGCCATGGACAGAATTCCGAACAGCAACGCTTGGTAGTCGAGGGGCACATTGGCTATGTTTGTGGTGATCTCAAAGACATATGGCTGGACGGTAGGAACGTGTATGAGCTTGTGTATCGGATTGACTTTATCGATGTAAATCTGCCAAAGCCGGAAGATATGCATGGGTTCGGGCAGCAGTTCTTGCGGGGAGGCGCCTGAGAGGTCGGAAGAGAGGACGAGATCTGTGCTGTTTTCAGGGGTGAGTTCGTCGCTTAAAACGCTGGCGTCTTCCGACTCTTCTGCCTCTACGAGACTACGCATTGCGTGGAGCTACCTCGGTGGTCAGTAATTTGAAGCAGGACAAAAAGCATGGCTAAGATTCGTACCTCCTCAACCACTGCACCCCAGATGCGACTGTCGATGAATCGCGATACGCCGTCATCCTGAATAATCTTGAATCGAGATTGAGGAGAAGACAAGTCGGAAGCGACGCTGTTTGGTGTGTCGCCATCTTTCTTACTGGCGGCAATATTGGTGCTGTTTGTAGCATTGCTGGCGCTCGTGATGGCCTGGATTTTGCCGATATCGGTGGCTGTAGAGTGTGTCGAGTTTGTTGGCGTATGGTTGGCTGAAATGCTTGGTGGTGATGCGCCGCCCGTGGCGTATTGCTTGAGAAGTTGTTCGCATCGCGCGAGGCGCTCCTGAAGATCCTGGTTGGGACGACGACGTTTACGGGCCGGAGCGGGCGTGCTGGGTGTGCATGTAACGCCAGCCTGTGCAGTGGTTAGTTCGTGGTAGCAACAAGTATAGTACCTCCTCGGAGGGTGGTACGTAAGACGTAGCGGGGGGGTCTCTCTTCACCTTGACGCAGTTGGAACAGGGAGTGTTGCGATCGCACTTGATTTTGCGATGCTGGCACAAGACGCAAGCCAGCACACGAGGATGCTTATGAGGCAACGAATGGTGCGGCGATACCGAGGACATGGCTGCGAGGCGATGGAAAGAGCGTGACCGGCTCGAAGCAACTAGTTTCGAGATGACGTAAAATGACGATGCGGTCGTCTTCGTCGTCAATCTAAATATGCGTGACGGCCCTCGGCATTGGATAAGTGTCGACGATGGAATCACCTGCCAAGGCGAGCGGCATTACCCCCACCTAATATGAGTGCGCGAGAATGTACTGGACCAAGGGTGGGCAGATATCGTAGCAGATGCGTGATACTAGGAGTGAGCCTAAGGGAGGAGCAGAACGACCGGCCTTGTCACACATATGAGAAGAAAAAGTCGTGATATCTTGGGATGAATGCACAATGCAAAGAGACAATTCATGGACGAAGTATACGTGTGGGCGGTCGGTGCCTATCAGCTGTCTTTTTTTTGTGTCTTGGTGGGGGGGGGGGCCTCTCCAGCCGGGAAGGAGGTGGAGAGGAGGGGTGAAGAGGCCGACGCAGCCGCTATTGGCTTAGTTACAGGGTCGCTGTATGCTAAAAGTTGGCCTTGCCCGGCGGCGTTGAGGCGGAGTGCTGGTAGATGACTGTAGGTACTATGTACTGTACTGTACTATTGTAGTACTAACCTGCTGTGGAACGGAGATAGGGATGCGAGACAGAGAACACGCGAGAAACAAAGGGAAGCCATGTATGGGAGGATCGGCATGTAGTCACCGCGCTGATAAATCCCAATCCCCGGAATGGTGGCAGACTTAGATTCCCATGGACCAGATGGCGAGATGCGCATTGTCGTCAGAGCTGTGCTGCCCAACCGGTCACCCTCGAATCTTTGGGGAGCTAGTGCCGCGAGGCCCGTGGAAAATCAGGGCGTTTGTTATCAAGTGCATGTACAGTATATAGTATGTACATCAGTCACCTATATGACAAGAGTGGAATGCCGTGTCAACTCTTCCTTTATTAATAATGCCAAGCCCACTCACTTACTATTCTTAGGCAACCCGTCTCTCGTTTGTCACAGAGAGAGACTTGCACTCTGCGGATCGTCAAGGGCTATAGGACAGGCGGTCTTATTCTAGTCTATGTGGAAGCTGTGTATAAGCATGATTGCGCGCCATGTTAAGCTTGAATCTTGAATCTTAGATCTTGACTCTTGTCCTCACATGTCGACCTCTACCTCTGCCAAGTCTGTCCGCATACCTTTCTCCTCGGTGCTTTGCGGACATCGGATCTTGTTTACTCCGATCTCGTTCTAGCTGGATCTTTTGCGACGGCGTTGGCGGCTTTTCATTTTTCCCGCGGGCTGCTCGGGGTAGGCTTCTGCGGAGCACGCATGACTCGAATGCTTCTCTCACCATTCATCGGTGACGTTCCTTCGATCACGCTGACTCCATGGCATTGTGAAATACTGAGGCTGAAATATGACTCACTGACTAATCCGAGGACTTAAATACCGTCTGGCTGTCGAAACACCGATTCCACCCTGTCCATCGCCTCTCCGCCTTCGACTCCGGACCAAACCCTGACCTGCTCTATATATGGACGTGTACCCATACTCTGGAATTCTCTGAACCGTGCCGGGGGTGCTCCTCGTCCCAGGGCTCCATTGACCTTTTTTTTTGTTTGCCGATCCTGGTCTGTACTTCTCAACTAGCCAATCTCCATGATTGGTAATGAACGGCTGATCAACATCGATACCGTCTTGTTTCTGCGAACAGCATATGCACGCTGAGGTAGAACCTTGTGAGGCGAGGCGGCAGATAGAACCACAACTATTTGCGTGAACAAGTCTTTCCATATTTGCAACGCATGAGAATGCCGATTTTTCTGGGTTTCACTCAAATAGTACTGAGTGTTGGGTCAAGTCTGTCTTCTGATGCTTGACAAGCGACCAGTTCACAGATAAGTCGCGTCAAGAGACTGTTTATATGCGCCAATGAACGGCCGAAAGCTTCGGCGAGCAGATGTAAAATTATTAACGATCAAACACAATCAAGTCATGATGCATTATGTGCTTTTTTTGTGGCCGGTAGTCGTAGCGTATCGCCGGGACTTCAGCTGCCGGGCTACACGAGGGAGTATGTCCGTGAGCTAACGTCACACCGACGCCCGGCCGTCCATCACAATCGCGTCAGCGCCGATGCCCTTCCCCGATCCTTCGTCATTGCTTCAGCAGAAGGGCGATCCCGGAATCAGATTCCTCTTCAGATCCGTCTGTTTCTCTCCTCTCCGGCCTCTCGATAGGAACGAGAGCTAGCCTCTTCTTCCGCTTCAGCACCTTTCTGTGGCCGGAACTCTTCATGTGCCGCGCCCAAGCCTCCTCTGTGACTATCGTCACTTGACAGCAATCACAGGTCCGCTGGCAGGAAACCTGCTTCACCGGCGGCTCCGCGTCGAGCATCCTGCGGGCCACGGCAGACAACTCACGCGGTGGCGGCCTGGGCTCTCCCCTGAGGAACTGCGCGACGAGCGCCGACGCGGGCGACACTACCGTCTCTCGATACCGCGCTACATCCGTGCTATCAAGAAGGTATAGACTGCCGAGAGCATCGGCACCGTGCCGCGCAAGCCTGGGCAAGTGCTTGCTCCGTATCCATTTGTTTTGATAGTTGGCATACCGACGTGTGCCCGTCTTCATGTCCTCTAGGCCCGAGAACTTGAGCTTGTCGACCGATTCTCCGCTTTCACCGGTTGCCAAGGCGGCGATAAACGGTTCCAGCTGTTTGTAGCCTATGGATTGCCAGATCCCCTTGGTCATGTCCATCACGACCCCCTCACTGACACATTTTTTCTTGAACTTGTAGAGTTCCATCATTTCGTCTACCAGACCATTGCTAAACATCTTGTCCACCCTCCCGTCCAGGCGATTGCACAAGACATCACGCTCCGAGTGTACCCAGAATAAGAGATTCTCCCAAGGGCCAGCTTCCGCTTCTTCCGCTGCACTGGTGGCCTGGCGCTGCAGCTGCTCTGCATACAGCTCAGACGCTGGCCTGCCTGTGTGCAAATAAATTTCCAGGGACCGCTGAATCTTGCGGCGATCGTGCGGATGCCATTTGGCGGCCATCTCAGGGTCAACACGGCGCAGCTCTGCTAGAATCTGCTCTGTGGAAGCCTCGAGAATAGGAAAAGACTTCTCCTCGTCCTGCTGCACATCGTCGAGGATACTATCTTTGAATAGCAGCGGATCCAGATAGTAGTGTGTTCCGCCAACAATGATCGGCAGGTTTCCTCTGCTGCGGATTTCGCGAATGGCATTCTGCGCGTGTCTCTTGAATTCCGTGACCGTCCACGGAATGTCATCCAGGGGAATGCGGTCCAGCAGGTGGTGCGGGACGCCACGCTGCTCTGTGGCGGTTATCTTGTTTGTGATGAGTGGCAACCCACGATACAGTTGCATGGCATCGGCACTAATAATTTCACCCCGAAATTGAGTTGCAATCTCGACGGCTAGCTGATGAAGATGTGTCAGACTGTGTCCGTAGAGGGAGGGGGGGTCCGCGAAGAGGCTTTAAACCTGCTGACCTCGGATTTGCCAGTTCCCGTAGACCCCAGAACGAATACAAGTGGCTCTGCGGGAGCCCTAAGCTTAGACATGGCTATTGGAGAGACATGACGACGTGCGGCTGTACATATGCCTCTGAGCATCCGGAGATGCGTTGGTACTGACGTTTATTGACACGCCAAAGGACAGTAGAGAACGACAATTGCCGAGTTTGACTTGGCTCTATCGTTTATGAGTCACAAAAAGCTGCAACGAGCCAATTATCGCGAGCAACTTGGCCTGATCAGTTTATATCGATGAAATGTTGGTACCCAAAGCCACACAACTGTACCTACAAAATGGATGTACAGTACGATCTTGTGGCTAGTTAGTAAGGTACTTGACCTAACCAACAGTTATCAACTCAAATCATGTACTGCAGTAGCATTGCGTCCTCAACCTACCTCTATCATAGTGTATTCTAACTTACTAATGCGGCGAACCCTGGCAGGAAGCTAGGCCTAGACAGAGCACCGCCAAAAGGTCACGTGCGAGTCCACTGGTTTCTGGACACATCTGCAATTTGGAGCTTGAAGCCAGATTGCTTGCTGGCGAACCCCAGCTCCATCCCAGGCGCCTCCTCCCTACCTCCTGTAACAACCCACCCTTTTTCTTTTCTCGAGCTCGTCGCGGCTCCCATAATTCCATCCTTCTTCTGTCTTTCCTTTGGATGAATTGAGTCGGTCGTGTGTTTCTTGCATTTTTCTCCATTGTCACGCCTCACTACCGCCACCATGAGTTCTCGTACGTTGCTCTGCCTGCGTCCCCGCGCGCGACCCTTTCTTTTTATCCCCCGTCGTTGCGCGACCTAGATCGTCCGCATGCGCATCGACAGCTGCCAATGCCGCATCAATTATCTCATATGCGAGCTCCTCTGACATGCCCTTCTGTTTTTAGTTCGTTTTCTTGACTTGGTCAAGCCGTTCATGCCGTTCCTCCCAGAGGTTCAGCAGCCGGAGACCAAGATTCCCTTCAACCAAAAGATGATGTGGACCGCGCTCACTCTGCTCATCTTCCTCGTCATGAGCCAAATGCCTCTGTACGGCATCGTCTCCTCCGACAACTCGGACCCGCTATACTGGTTGCGCATGGTCATGGCCAGTAATCGAGGAACCCTGATGGAATTGGGCATCACCCCCATCATCTCGTCGGGCATGGTCTTCCAGCTGCTCGCCGGCACCCACATCATCGACGTCAATCTCGACCTCAAGTCCGATCGCGAGCTGTACCAGACTGCCCAGAAGCTCTTCGCCTTCGTCCTCTCGGCCGGAACCGCCACCGTCTACGTTTTCAGCGGCCTGTATGGTCCACCTGGTGACCTGGGTGCCGGCATTGTCTTCCTGCTCATTCTGCAGCTCATCGTCGCCGGCATGATCGTCATTCTCCTTGATGAGCTTCTTCAGAAGGGATATGGTCTGGGCAGTGGTATCTCTCTGTTCATTGCCACCAATATCTGCGAGTCTATCATGTGGAAGGCCTTCTCCCCCACCACTATCAACACTGGCCGCGGTCCCGAGTTCGAGGGTGCCGTCATTGCACTCTTCCACCTCCTTATGACGTGGCCCAACAAGCAGCGTGCCCTCCACGAGGCATTTTATCGTCAGAACCTTCCCAACATTATGAATCTGCTCGCCACGATTCTTGTCTTTGTTGCCGTCATCTACCTCCAGGGATTCCGCGTTGAGATTCCGGTCAAGTCTTCTCGCCAGCGTGGCGCCCGCGGCTCATACCCCGTGCGACTATTCTACACGTCCAACATGCCCATCATGCTGCAGTCTGCTTTGTCTTCAAACGTCTTCCTCATCAGCCAGATGCTCTACTCTCGCTTCTCTGACAATCTCCTCGTCCGTCTCTTTGGCGTCTGGGAGGCCAGTGACGGCTCGGCCCAGCTTCATGCCGTCTCTGGTCTTGTCTACTACATGTCGCCCCCTCTCAACTTCAAAGATGCTCTCTTGGATCCTATCCACACTGCCACCTACATTGTCTACATGCTCGGCGCCTGTGCGCTCTTCTCCAAGACCTGGATCGAGGTGTCCGGATCCAGCCCCCGTGACGTTGCCAAGCAGCTCAAGGATCAGGGCCTCGTCATGGCCGGCCATCGCGACCAGAGCATGTACAAGGAGCTCAAGCGTATTATTCCCACGGCTGCCGCTTTCGGTGGTGCCTGCATCGGTGCTCTGTCTGTCATGAGCGATCTCATGGGTGCGCTCGGCTCTGGTACTGGTACTCTTCTCGCTGTCACGTAAGTTCGGCCTGGTTGTTCTAGCTGAAGACTCATTGTTAACCAACTCTATAGCATCATCTACGGTTACTTCGAAATTGCTGCCAAGGAGGGTGATCTTTCCGGAATGAAGGGTATGATCATGGGCTAACGTAGCCCTGGTCAGCTCAATGGGCACCGAACGACAGGCACGATCGGGCCTGCAATAATTATGAAATTTGTAACACTATAGTCTGTGGGAAAAGAAGAAGAAAAAAGCGTACACAATGGAAAAGAAAATGGTCTAGCATGGGGGCAACGGAATTTGTGACGGTTGGCGAGTCCGAAGATTATTGTTGTATCATGCAATGACAGTGGTAGCGCCTTAGGCAAGGCTACAAGAGCCAAGGTGTCGAAAAGGCCACGCAGCGGACCAGCGGCCGTCATTTGTATGCAAATACTAGAACGAACAAAAAGAAAAAAGTCATCTAATGCTGCATGACAAGCTTGTGTCGGCGGTCTGATAGCATATGAACGGTGACTCGCATACCAGGGACGGGGTGAACCCGTAAACAAGTCCCGAGGTCAGCCGAAGGAGAATTTTTTTCAGCACGGTAACAGTCGGCGAGAAAACGTTTCTAACGGTCTTGTTTGTCCTTGAAAGGAAAGAAGATCATCTGTAGTCTACGTGGCTTACCGAGGAGAAAACATGTCACCATCACGTACATCCATTTATATAGGGTCTATAGACAAATGTGGCATCGGTTTGTCCGAGGTGAAGAAAACTGCTTGGTAA
The DNA here is from genome assembly GCA_018831755.1 of Niveomyces coronatus. Classification (NCBI taxonomy): domain Eukaryota; kingdom Fungi; phylum Ascomycota; class Sordariomycetes; order Hypocreales; family Cordycipitaceae; genus Niveomyces; species Niveomyces coronatus. The sequence continues at coordinate 19,330 of JAFEME010000093.1, read as the reverse complement.
TGTACGTGATCTGGGATGATTCGAAAACGAAGTTTTCAGCAGCAAGACGGTAAGGGCAAGACGCCAGGTTGGCGGTTGTGTTCACGATAGGGGGAGAGTGTCAGCGTTCCGGAAAGTGCGTTGATAGCACAAGTTGCCGGTTATCTGCCCTCTGCTGAACAATTTAAGACCGAAACTATGATTAGGGAGTTAAACTCAGAGTCTGCGTTCTGTCCTTTGGTAAGAGACAGCAATTATTCAAGGGGAGCTTAAGAGAATGTCCTTTCCGTCCCATGTACTAACCATTTATTGCGCGAGCTGGTGGATGGGAGGAGCTCGTCAAAAAGATGGGACATATTGATCGATTGATGTTTCTTCCCACTGTATATGTCCGTTATGAGACTGTATTGTCAAAGGACTAGATAAGGTGCCGGAGATGAACACTTCTGATGACTCTCGAGGTTGGATATCCCGCGCCAAACTCTCGGACGCAGGGTAACGAAGGGACCTCAGGGAATGTGAATTGAAGCCGAGGCAAATTGACAAAACTAGAGACTTTGGACATCCTTACAGATTCAGTCTAACATCTCGTGTTTTCGCGTTCGACACGTAGGGCACCGGCACTGTTATTACGTTGCCCACGATATCTGGTGACCTGTGAGCCGGCTCCAACTATGTCTGGTTTGTCAACGTTTACTTCTTGACGGGGTAGGCTTTCTTCTAAGTGTTAGAGCATGGCTGGACAATGACAAAGAATAGCTGGAAATCAAATCGCGGGGTTTGAATGAATGCATCGCAGATCTTGTTGACCCATTATGCAGAAACCCTTAAGATGTTACCCTACACGCGGAACTGGGCAAGATCACTGGGAAGCTAAACATAAGACACGGTATACCTATTGACGTTACATGGCGCAGTTGTTATATTCTTATAGCGGATGGATAATACTCGCACGGATAATTGCATCTGAATTTGTGTTGTGTCTTTGTCCGTTGGCCTTGTTCTCGCGGACAACTGGTTTGACATCGTGTCGCGTGCCCTGATAAAACTACCACGTATCAAGGCCTGTAGCTGCAGCTTGGCGATTTCGTATTGTGACTTCTCTTTGTTGAGCGAATTAAACGTTATAGAGAGGATGTGTTGGGGTTGTCTTGCTAGAACTATGAATATAATCTGTACAAAGTCTTGTTATCGACTGCAGCTCGGCAACATTTGAGCCGGATTGTCTGGTCAAGCATCCCCCAAAATAATGATGAGACTCTTGAAAGACTGACATCACGGTAACAGTGAGCTATAAGATACTGTAAAAATTGTAGTTGATCGAGTAATCATGCACGGCTAGGAAAATACAAGTGACTCTAAGGTGTTCGCTACAAACGTCCTGCTTACAGACAGGATACTGCTTCGTCGCAGCGTAAATACTTATATAGAGATCGCCCCTCCAGTCTTCTATTCATCATCGGCCCCGCCCGCCGCTGCGTCGTCATCGATCCCCGGGCAGTTCTGGCTCGTCACCTCCACGGCGGTATACGGGTACGGCTGGTTGTAGATCAGATCAAAGTGGCTCTTCTTGTACTTGGGCGCATCCTCCGCGCCGAGCGCCCGCGAGATCTCCACGAGCTTCTTGTGCTCCCACGCGATCAGGATGTTGCCCTGCGTCGCGTTGGCCGCGGCGTGGGCCTGGTCGACGGCGCACGCGGTCTCGTCGTAGTCGCACTGGTGCTCCGGGGTCAGGCCGAGGCTCTGCGCGAGCGGCAGCGTGGTGTTGTACGGGCGCTGGCTTCTAGCATCTACTCCGCGTCTTAGATTATGTTTTAAAAAAGAAGAAGAAAAAACACAACGATATGGAGGAAATATGGGAGAGGCGTACCGCCGGCGTGCGGGTTCTGGACGAGAATCTTTTGGATGTTGTAGCTGCCCGTCTTGCCCAACAGGTTGACGAGGCAGAGCTCGCGCTGCTGGCCCTGCCTGGAGATGAGCCCGTCGTCGTCCTTTTCGGCGTGGCGGATGAGATAGATTGTGGGCTGGGCGGTAGCGACGACGCCAAAGAGGACGCTGGCGAGTAGTGAGGCCTTCATGTTTTAAATATGGAAAAATATATATATACAAAAAATAATGAAAATAGCAATGATGATGATCTATGAAAGAAGAGGAATCCAGGAAAAAAAAAAACGGAAACAGAGAATCCCATAGCCCTTTATAAGGCAAACCCCAAGGGGGGTAATATCACCGTCGCATGGTCGCGGGACGGCCCCTCTGGTGCTGATGATGTTTGTCAGATGGGGCTATAACCTCGCACCGCCGGGCCAATATGAAAAGATTAGACCGGGCCATGTCAGACGCCGTCCAATTAGCGTCTCACCACGAGGCAGGTGGTTTTCTTCCCCCTGATCCCGAGGAGGAGCTTCCGTGGCGTCTGCGGGAGTTCATCAAGGTATCCATTCCCAGATCCGGAGCAAGGCCAGGATTGGTATCACGGGCCGTTTCACCAGGGAGACATCGGGCATGCAGAAAAGCGGCGTAGATAGCAGCTGCTAAAAATAAAAAAGATAAGAGGGCGGAAGATGCAACGTCTTGCTGAGCGCGTCGTCGTGCACGTGTGCTGATAAGGTAGAGTTATTGGTGTCTTGCGTGGGTTGAGGGGGGGTTGTTGGTTCGTCTGTCTGGGGAGTCTCTGGTTGGTATTGGGGTGTTGATGAAAATGCAGTGCCCAAGTTCTGCAGTCAATAAAAGAGATTGGAAGTTGTAGAGTGATTTAAAAGAATATTGAAGACTTTTGGGGAAAATTTTCCAAATAATCGGAAACGACTATATGGAACAGGAAGAAAAACTCTCTTGTAGTCGAGATGAGCCCGCGCGGTCGCATGCCCTGTGTCACTTGACCTCTATACAACCAACTACATATACTTGACGAGGTCACGATACTTGTACAACAGGACTATTTTATTTTCTGATCTCCTAAGCTTCCAAAGTCCGTCTTGGAAAATGAGCCTTAAACTTATTCTTTAAATAAATTTAATGAGAATAGAGAAAGGAAGAAATCCCGCAGAAATTGTCCCAGCATAACACCGATAGCATCACATCTGTTCAACTGCGTTACCTGTTTCTGTGCAACAACATGGAAAAAACATGTCCTCACCCACCACGTGCGCAAGGTAGTAGATTGCCGACGAGCCGTGACGCTCGAGTATACATACGCCCACTCTTGGCACGCGGGGTCGCACTGCAGAACAGCATTGCACGCGTACCGACCTATACCACCTCATCGTCGCACGAACTAGCCATGGGCAAGTGTGTATCTCTTGGTTGTTAACCACGAAGGACTGACGAACATGAAATACTCACTATGTTGTAATTAAATACAATTCGGAGAATATATATCTCTACATGTACACTACTACTACAACATAACCCCAGTACAGCAAGCTATGACGTACGACTGACTTCCTTCATAGGCTCCTGCTATTCCATAACGCCTGAAACTCGGAGCCCGCCCTCGCGAGTAGCTCATCCGGCCGGCCCGTCTCGACGACCTTCCCCTCTGCCATGACGACAATCATGTCGTAGTGCCGCACAATCTCTAGCCGATGCGCAACCTCCAACACCGTCTTGCCTTCAAAGTCCGCACTCAGCGCCGCCCGCACCTCGTCGTCTGTCCGGCCATCTACGCTGCTCGTCGCCTCATCCAGGAGGACCACGCCGCCGCCACCTTGCCGCCGGAGCGAGATGCGCGCCAGGCAGAAGAGCTGCAACTGGCCGGCCGAGAAGCTCAGGTCCTCTAGCTTGGCATCCAACCCTCCGCGGGCTTCGAGAAATGGCCAGATGGCAGTCTTGGAGAGTGCCTGTATCAGAACCTCGTCGGCCTGTATCTTGCTCTCTGGGTCGAGATTGTGGCGCACCGTGCCGGGGAGTCGGAACGCCTCTTGCGGCAGCGCGATGAACCTGGATCGTATCTCTTGTCGAGAGATCGTGGACAGGTCAACGCCGTCGATACGCATTGTGCTGCCATGTCGCAGTTCCAGCAGCCTCGCTAGCGCAGCGATAAGTGAGGACTTCCCACTACGATTGGTTAGCACCCCAGAAGCTAGGACGACATTCTTCATGAACATACCTGCCAGAGCGCCCACAGACTCCTACCTTGGTTCCGGGCTCGATGATCAGAGACACACCTCGGAGAATATCTTCACCTCCATCACTAATTTCTATTAGCCAAGACATCCTCATGCTTGAATATTTAGGCCCAGCGAAGAGCAATCTCACCTGTATCCTGCAACGACATTGCCAAGCTCAATGCGGCCTTTCGACGGCCAGTCGGCACCGGGCTGCTCATTTTCCGCCGGCTTATTCTCATTTGGCGTGTATTCCCTGAACCACTTGAGTCTGGCAATGGCTCCCAGCGAGGTCTCCAGCTGCGTCCAGACAATGATTACTTGCGCAAGGGTAAAGTTGAAGCTGATGAGGTTGACCAGGGCGAGACCGATTGCACCCGCGGAGGACGACTTAGGCAGCAGGACAGCAAACATGACGAGAATCAGAGCCATGCCCGCGGCAAACAAATCGAGTACCACTTGTAGCCAGCGCTGGATGCAAAACATCATGTAGAACGGCTTCTGTGATAGATCGAGGCGACGGTAGTTCTCAACCTTGGTGGCGCGCGACCAGCCAAACGCGCGGATTGTGGCTAGGCCGGCGACCGTCTCGGTAAACTGAGTGTACAGCGGCGACTTGAGCTCGAGGTCGAGAAATCGTATCTGCCGGGACGTTCGTAGATAGTATCTCTGAATCAGGTACATGGCAACCAGCCCGAATGGAATTACAACCCCCACGTAGGAGGCTCCCGAGGCGATAATGGCTGTTTCGGCAATGGCCTGCGCGATGAGAATAATTGTCGCAATAAAGGCAATTGGTAGAGCCTGGTCGATGAGCCCCATGTCTTGGCTGAACCGGTTGAGGGTGATGCCGTTGTCGGTCGACGTGAAGAAGTGAAACGGCGCCCACATGACCGATTGGAGTAGTATGGTGTGCAACCGCTTCGCAGATCTCGGCACGCCGACAATGAGGAAGACGACAAACAGAGTAAAATGAATCATGACGGCAACAACCGCGAACGTCACGTAACCTCCCATGTAGCCGAGCCTGTTGGAAATCGTGCCTCTCTCGGTCCAAATTCGAAGCCAGATCTGCGGCAACTTTTCAATTGCGACCCCAATGACAACTAACATCGTCGAGGCTACCACGACACTCAGGCCTAGGGCTTTAATGTAGATCTTGTAGCAGTCTATGTCGCCCGTTTGCCGGCTGAGTTTATCCTCCGTCTCCCTTGACTGTTCTTCCGGGTTCATTTCGGTGCGTCGGAGCGGCTGCTTTGTCGTCTCTACTGCAGACTCCATCTCCCCGATGTTGGCTGCGGTAGAGTTCGCATCGCTCTCCAGAACACCCCACTCGGATGGCTCGAACGAGCTGTACGATACCTGGTTGCGGACAATGCAGCCGCTTTCCAACATGGTCACGCAGTCAGACGCCGCCAAGAAGTTGACGTTGTTTGTCACAACTACAACGGTTTGCTCACCGGCGCGGAGCATACCATTCTTACCAAGGAGGCGGTTGAAGACCACCTTGGATGTCTTATTGTCGAGGCCACTAAAGACGTCATCGAGAACGACAAAGTCGGCGCGCGAGTAGACGGCGCGGGCGAGAGCCACTCTTTGTTTTTGTCCGCCACTGAGGGCGACGCCTCCGGATCCAACGACAGTCTTCTGGCCACGGGTCAGGGCAGCCAGATCCTCATCTAGGCCACAGGCATACACTACCGTATTGAACCACTTCTCATCATAACTGGACTGCCCGAGGATATTCTCTTCTACAGTCACATTGAGGACCCAAGGTGTCTGGTCGCAATACGCCGCGTGAGGAGAGTTTGACTCCAGCGTACCGGCAACTAGCGGCAGTTCTCCTATGAGGGCTTTGAGAAGCGACGACTTGCCGGACCCGACGCGGCCGACGATCATGCACAGCTTCCCGCGCTCAACTCGCATGGAAACGTCGCGGATGACGTGTGACTTGTCGCCAATCGCAAAAGTAGCGTTGACGAGTTTGACGATCACTTGAGAAGTCTCTGATGTCAGGATAGGGTTCATCTCGACGTCATATGGGCACTCAGATGGCGCACCATAGAGTAGGGCTGCGTGATCGTGAGTGGCAAGCGAGATGCGAGAACTCTTGGTTGGATGAACTGCTAAAGAGCGTGGATCCTTATGCTCGTCCGATAAGAGAAAACTTTGCAGCCGAGTGAAGCATCCAATCACACCAAAAAGCCGCATCAAAGATACGAGAATGTTCATGATTGGTGTCGAGGCAATCGTGACGATGGACAAAGACGTAAAAGCAGCAGCAACACTCAGTCCCTCGTTGGCTTTTGTCCAGAATATTGCAGCGACAATGACAATGACTGGAGTGATCAGCTCGGAGAATGAGGCGAAACACTGCAGATAGACTTGCAGCCAGCGAAACTTGACCGAGAGCTGCAGTTCGCTTGCCCTCATGGTTTGGAGGTGAGACTGGAGAAAGTCTGTCAGGCCCATCATCTTGACTCCCTTGATTTGTCCAAGCATGTTAGAGGTCTCGCCGACGCGTTTCTCAATGGCAGCATTCCACAAAACTTTGGCCGGGCCAAGTTTAGGCGAGATGATGGCGGCGCATCCGGTAGTGAGCACAGCGGGGACAAGGATGAAAAGACTGGGGACGCCGACTTGTCTGTACAGCAAAAATAGAGCGATTGGAAGCTCGATAAAGGCTGCCCAGATGTTGTGGATGTAGGCTCCACCTAGGGTGATGTCTTCGACGTCGGTGCTCATGAGAGTGACGGGGGCCATGCCGCGGACTCCGGTGCTCTCAAGCTCAAGGGTCTTCCTGAAGACGAGCGCTACGAGACCACCACGATACATGGTGAGGAGCTGAAAGGTGGCGTGCTGAAACCAAGCATGGGTCACGGCGAGGCCAGTGTAAATGAGGATAGTGGCGCCGATGAGGCTGGCGGCTTCTGTATTGTTTCTCGGGCCATCACGGGCAACAAAGCTAACGATCGTATTGATGAGGAAAGGCTGGGAGAGGGTGAAGCCGCTGTAGAGTAGCCTAGGAAGAATACCGGCAGCGAACTGGCCCTTGTAGGCCATGAACGTGCACTTGATGAGACTCCAGTCGTTCTTCTTGAGATCTTTTAACAGTTAGGCTGGCGTCAACATGGCGGGTGGACACGAAGAAGCGTTGTTTATGAGAATCAATGCGCACCTTTATCCCAAACATCTTGTAGCTTCCTGCGTAAGTCTCGCGAGTCGAGCTTGGGGGCAATGGGGCCGATGTCGTTGACGTCCAGAGTAGCTTTGTAGCCGAGAGACAAGAAACTGTTGAGCCACCAAAAGACGCTGCGACTGATGAAGCCGGCGCGGGTCTCGCGGGATAGCTCTTTCCCGCTGGACAAGAGTTTTTTGGGCGTTTCCTCCAGCGCCAGCAGGAGTAAGCGGATCACGGAGGCAGCTGTCAGCAGACCGGCCAGAGCTGGTTCATGAGCTCTAATCCAGGCTGTTCGCAATGCTGCGACGTTGAGGATGCTGCTGACGATCAGATAGACGTTGAGAAGCATAGACTGGCTCGGGGACCGGCGGTGCTCAAAGCATGAGAGCGCAAGGATGGCAATGCTCTCGAGCACGCCGAGGGCTGCCTCCGCAATAGATGTGATGGTTCTGGTGGTTGAGGGAATACTGCATATGACCAAGATGGCTATTTGCGATGATACAAGGGCGATGGATGCTGTCTTGTTTAGCGACCTGCCAGCTGGTTTGCCGTGTCGCGGGAAATACAGTCCCGGGTAGCACATCTATGCGCTTACCAGCTTAGAGAGCAACAAGGTTGACGAGCCGACACAGTTTGATCTCTTGGACAGCTGAAGAAGTCGGCATGGCACGGCGATCAAGAATGCGCCGGTGGGCAAAAGAGACAGGATGCTCTGCTCGAAAAGCAGGGTAAAGTCAAAGCTGCCGGGCAGACGAGGGCCAAAAGTATCGTCACCAGCGGCCATGATGGAGCAGAGGCGGGCAAGCGAGCCGCGACGAGGGCTGGGGTGATTCAGAGAGCCAGATCGCCGACGTCTGTTGGCGAAAACAGACGATCCGGGCCATGGCGTCTTTATATCTGTTCACCTGAGCGGTGTGGTTTTTAATCCATGAATGTACAACAAGTTCGTCGGCAACTCGTAGCCGTCTCATTTATTTGCTGGGGGGCGGCGCGAGTCGGTGCCACCGAACCCGTCGCGAGTTGCGGCCATTGCCAAGATGCTTCAGGCGGCGCGTACAGAGAGGGCCCGAGTGGGAAGGTGATGGCTGGGGAACATCTCGAAGGGGAAATATGTGAATGACGCGAGGCCCGCTCAGCCTTGTGCCAGGAAGGATCTCGGAATACAAGCACGGCGCGCCAGGCGCAAAATCCGATATGTCGGAGTAAAAAGCTGAACGTCACCGGAGTGCGTTGCGCGGTCTTGACGCATCATGCAGTACGTATGCTTCTTTAGCCGACATGCGTGTACAGTCGCCGAGGTGGCTTGCTAGACGCATGAGTGGAATCCTCAAAGTTCCGTCTCGCATGACTTGGGCCAAACCGAAGTGCATGTGTTGTTGCTGCTTGATATTTGGGTCATTGTACGAGGTATGCAGCAAAACGTCGGGTTTGCGGTCATTATAAAATGGTAAAGGGTAAGATGAATAGAAGAAAAAAGAGAGCTGAGCTGAGTGTTATTCAAAAGAACTACCACTGCCAGCTGTTGATACAAAGCACGAGCAGGTACTGCCAGCTGTCACTGTCAGCCATCTCTCCCGGCTGGCGGAGCGGTCGGGGCCCGCCCGCCATCAGCAAGCTAACAAGAGGTACAGCACCAGGAAAACTTATTTGTACAATAGTAGTACTGTACTGTGTGTGCAGTACTGTACCTGGACCATTCGGTTACAGCAGCCACCGTCGGCTACCGTGCCCGTTTGGCCATTTTCCCGGTACCTGACTTTCGTGTCGCCTGCTACCACCCAACTCTCTGGCACACCGCAATCACACGCTCCGGCACAGCCCTATCTCGGGATGGCTACAAGAATATATGTGTACGTACTCTTTGCTTCTCGGCCGATATTTCCAAGTACGCATGAGTTGTAAACCAATCTCGTCGGCACTATAATAGACATAAATTCGTGCTAATCTCTGCGTAAGGGGAGAAAGGAGGGTCGAGGAGAAGTCACTGAATGTATATTTCTCGTACTGGCCATCAATTCAACGATTTATTTATTTGACGAAATTGTTATAATGGTAATTAGTCGCATGGAATAAAATCGCTGACCTCTCTGCTTTGACTCTTATATCATGCCTTGCTCGTTTGGAGAAGCCCTCATATACTGACTCTTCGTTGGACCCGTCCAAAATGGACGCTGAATTCCCACTCCTGCAACTCACACCAACGCATCACCACTACCTGGGACACACCCCGATGCGCTGGAAAGCTTGTCAACGACCAACCCACGCATCTCTTACGCGTCTGCCAACAATGTTGATACAAATAACGAGTCTACTGTCTTGAGTCTCAAGACTCGGTAACAAAAACATTCGTTGCCGAAGCATCTGTCTTATCCCCCGCGAGGCAGATTCGGTGCACGGAGCCGTGTAGGGTAGTCCCGAGACATCATGGAGTCCTTCCATCTGGCTCCGGCGTAAAAAGCGCGCCAACGAAGTGAGAGCCAAGACACGCACGGCTCAGCGAGCCAGCGACACTTGCACATACCTTCGACCCTTTTGCCTCCCCGTCTGAGTCCTCGCCTTCAAACCACACACATATCCGACCCAACAGCGACTCCCCCCCCAAATCCACAATGGCAAACAACGACACCGGCCCCATCGCCCTCGTCCTCCCCTCAAAATACATCACCGCCGCCGACGCCGCCGCCAGCACCTCGCCGCCGCCGCCCAGCGACTTCCTCGCCCGCACATGGACCATCACGCACTCCACGCTGTCCATGTGGCGCTCCGCGCGCAACGTCCGCGTCACCTACACGCCTCTCGACGGCCACCGCCGCATCCACGACCTCGTCCACTACGAGCCCAGCGGCACCTCCGCCGCGCTCAAGTCCGTCGCCGGCATCGACACCCGCACCGACACCGGGTGGAAGTGGCGCGGCAAGGGCTGGCTCTGCTTCGTCACCTCCCGCTGGGAGCTGCTCGGCTGGGGCGAGACGCCCGCCGGCGAGCGCTGGGCCGTGACCTGGTTCGCGCCGACCGTCTTCACGAGCGAGGGCGTCGACGTCTACTCTGATCGCAAGGAGGGCGTGTCGGACGCGGTGTACGCGGCGGTTCACGAGGCCCTGCTCAAATTGCCTGCTCGACCGCTCGTCGACATGGTGGACAAGGAGATGAAGGCCGTCGAGATTCGCTTACCGTGGGTGGAAAAGTGAGCCAAGCAGCATCTATCTGCCACGCAATATGCACACACATATATACACATATATACACATATCTAACTAATCGTAATATATCCATGCTTCATTGACATCATTTCATCGTTTCTCATCACGTCTGCTCTTCCTCTCTCGTGACCGTGACCTTGAACCTGACAGCGGTCGACGACTCCCACCATCTCTACTTCTACTTCGCTCTCTCCGACCACGTCGCTCCCTCCTTCTCTCCGGCGACCTTGATCGGTGCCTCCGTCTCCCCGGCGACCTCGATCGGCGTCTCCGTCTCTCCCCGCGCATCTCCCGGTCCCGCTCCTCCCTCATCTCCCTCCTCTCTCGCTCCAGCGCCCGCACCTTCGCCGCGCCGCTCCTCATCGCCGCCAGCGGATCGCTCGCCGCGATGCGCATCTCGTCGCGCCCCTTGCGCCGCGCGTCATCCCTGCCCCACACATCCTTCATCACCGCCGCCGCCGCATTGTCCCCGGCCGCGGCGTACCACGGTCTCTGCCTGCCGCCCGCGTTCGAGAAGCGCATCGTGTACTGGTCCTCAAACGAGCGCTCCTTTTGCCGGGCCTCCCGCCTGGCCTCCTCGTTCTTCTCCGCGTGCATGCGCGTCTTCTCGTCGATGCCGAAGAGATCCGTGTGCCCCCGGCCGTCGACGATCGGCGCCGTCGACGAGCTCGCCTGCAGCAGCGGCGTGGCGGCCCTGCCCGCGGCCTGCGACCGCTCTCGTGCTACGCGTAGCTCGTAGTCGGTGTCGTCCTCGCCGGCGCGCTTCCGCGGCTGCCGCCGCTCGTGGCCGTCTGAGCCGCCGCGGCTGGCACGTGTGGTGGGCGGCTCGGCGACGTCGTCCTTCTCGATCGGGGGCGGTTGCTCGCCGCGGAGGATAGCCAGCCGTCGGGCCGCGTCGACCTCTTGCATGCGCTGCTCCTCTGCCTCCTCGGCCGCCTTGGCGTTGGCCTCATCGCGGCGCACCCTCTCGATGTTGTCTTTGTTGTACACGTTCCATGACTTCTTGCCTAGCAAATGGCTGCGCGGCGTAAGCCGTGTTTTGCCTTGCATAAATTAGGTAAGTACACTTACAGGGGCATGTTGACGTGGATTTGTTGATGTGTGGAAAAGGTGTACAGTAGCAGTCGCGCCGGTGATGCAGTTGATGCGTTTAATTAGCGGGGACCTCTTCTGACAGGCGACCAACTTTTAAATTGACCTGCCAAACAACCAGTGTGCCAGTCTATTGAAAAATGACGGCGACAGAAAGTGGTAGATTTTGTCTTATTATTCGAAGTGTAGTGGAAATTTTGTCCTGATCAAGTCAGAATTTAGATATCATAAATGGTAAACGTTTTTCTTAGAAATAAATGTCTGGCGGCGCTACTTATTTTCATTATGGTTTTAGTTGAGAAGCTACTTCCTGCTGCGTAGTAGTAAGCACCCAATATACACACGTGCGGTGAATCTGTTCAGCTTATACATCTTCCTTTGAAAATCAATCAAACATGGACGCCTATCGTCGGTATTCGTATGGCAGGCGTTAAATTGTGAACCCCCCTTCCACCCACCCGAAAAGCAGGTCTATAGCCGCCGGTTCCTAGATTAAGCGAAAATAAAGGTTAGGATTGTTCTCAATTGCAAACTTCAACTCGAACGAGCCCGAGCTTTGAGAATTCTGCAATTCCGACTCATTCATGTCCACTTTCAGAGGCTAGTAGTAGGTAGTAGAGGAAAGTCGCCCGTAAAAAAACAATCGAAATCGGAATTCTACCTCAAGAATATTGCCCTCTGTTTAAGAACTTGTTCCAAATCGTGTTCAGTAAACGTACTTCCAGATAGTACGTAATATCAATAGCTATTCCCCTGCTGGATAATATATTACAGCATATATCTATTTTTAAAGACTTGGTCAAGTACACAAAAATCATATCACCAGTACTAAATATACGATACGCTACAGTCATCATGCGCCATCTCCGCCCGTAAAACCTTCACGGCGGGGTCTTTAAATTCTGTCGGCTCAAAGAAGAAAAAAATAAAAATCGTCACCTCAAACCCACACCATATATCGGCACAGTTTATCCCCTTGTCTTCTTGACAGTTAAACTCGCCAGACAATGGACGACATAGAAGATGACGGCCTGGCCAACATCCAGCTCTCCGACGACGAAGACGCGGCGGCCGAGAAGAAGGCCAAGCGCACCGGGCAGACGGAAGACGAGTTCCAGGCTGTGCGTCAGACGTACGTCGTCAAGGTTGAGAATGGAGAGGTGCGTCGTTCTCTATCCCAGGACTCTTACCTGGTTCTACTTGTTGCCCAGAATTCAGCGTCCGATTTGAGTAAAACAGATCAGGCAGACCACGGATTCTGACAAGAGCTCGAGACAGATACACAAACAAATTCAGCTCCCTATCCAGCCCAGCGCCAGCAAAATGGACATCCAGCAGCTTCTCCACGCCGTCGAAGAGCTCTACTTTTTCCGCCGCTACGAGGAGGCTGTCGAATTTTCTACGCGTGTCCTGCAGGGGGAGTCGCGCAAAGCTCTTGATGCTGATTCTCTGCAGCTGCTGGAACGATATGCGGCTAAGTGCGCAGCCAGGTGCGCGGCAGCGAAGCTGCAAACAGATATATAACACTCGAGAGAAGAGAATCACGAGCAATTCCGGTGTGGAACTCGGGACCGACTATTCACACCCGCTTGATACAAAGACGAATAACTTCAATCCAGGCCCAAAGTCTGATGATAAAGCAAACCACAACCCCAAATACTTCACTTCTTTGCCCATAACGAATTTGTCAGACCTCCCTTCTTCATTTCTCTCGGAACCACGGCTTCCTTCTTCAGCTGCAACATTTCGGGGGCGCTGTATGTCAAGTTGGCTTGTTGGCCTTTGAGGCTGCGATCCAGCGCTTTAAAGACCTCCTCCGTCTGACTGGACATGACCGGCTCCCGCGACGCCAGCGCCGTTGCCGCCTCCGACTTGAGACGCAGTGATGTGAGAAATCTTAGGATTTCGAGCAATCCACGCCTCGTTTCGTCAGCTTCGGAATCAAGGTTGCCTTTCTGTAACCACTGCGCCAACGTAGCGTCGCCCGCGTCCCCTGCGGACCCGCCAGGCGAAATGGGTATCGAGGGACCTGCTATTTGGAAGTATACACCTCGCACAATGGTGGTGATACGGTCAATGACATCATTTAATTTGATGGCTGATGCGTTCTTTCGTCCTTGTCCCGCGAAATCGACCAGTTGGTCTTGTGAAAGATTTTGGATGGCTTCAGGTGAAGAATCTGAAGATGAGTCGCATAGAAGCGACCTTGATCGATCGAGAGGAGCTGAAATCTTCGGAGCTGGAGTCGTCGAAACTGAAGCCTTCGGAGCTGAAGGCGGTGAAGGCGTAGGAGAATCAGCCGGGTCCTGCGACATCTCTTGCTTAAGTACGAGTTGAATATTTTCTAGCACTCTGGCGAGTCTGTCAGCCGTCGCCGGCTCCAGTGGTTTGACTATGTAGTCTGCGGATGGCTCCTTGTTCGGCTTTGTTCTGATAATGCAAGACGTCCCATGTATTATTGGGGCTTCGAGATTCAACACATGGCGGCTCATCCTTGGCTTTCCAGGAGCTGTCAGCATGAAAAAGGCAGCGTCGTGCTGTGTGCTGACTGCGATGCAATAGCTCGCGTCTGGCACGATGGTGTTGCCCTGATGCATCGTCACTTGACATCTGCCATAATCCAAAATACTGTTTCGCTTCGTCTTCACCAGAGGCGTCTGCATTGGTGTGGTTGGTACCAGAGTCGGTGCCGCTGCTGGCGGTGCGGTGGTCGGACTCGTATCTTTATGGGCCGCTGGCGGTGCTGGCGGAGGACGCGGGGCGGGTGAGAGATATGGTGTGGGCATGGGATGAGGTACCGGCACCGGGCGGGACGGCGGTGCGATCTTGGGCACCTTAAACTGTGAAGGTCTCGGTGGTCTGGATAAATCAGTTGAATAACTCATAGTGCTGAGAAAGTCACTTCTTACCCAGAGGAAGCCCAGGGTCGGGCATTGAAGTCTGCCAAGCCCTGCATCTGCTCAGACTCGTCGTCCTGAATCGTAGCTAGAAGCGGTCAGCCATCATTCCTTACGACGGGTCGAAAGTCTCACTCGACCACTTGTTTCCGAGGTCCTTCTTGATGCGCGGATCGTAGTGTCGGGACTCGTCTATCCGCGGCGGCATGTATGACCTCCCCCGCTCGTCGATATTGCTCAGCGGGAGATCATCCTGTCTCGTTCTCCCGAGATCAGCCTATTGCCCGTTAGCTGAAAAAGCCCATCACGAGACCCTCCGAAAGACACTTGCCATGATGGCCCTGATTACATCCGCCGTTGCCGCCATGATGTATTGACGAGACTAGTTGGGTTGACACGACGGTGTTGAGACTTAGCTGATGCGGAAGAAGAGAATGCGAGAATCAAAAACGTTGGATTTGACTGCATTGAAAAAGGGATGATGGAGCGAAAACAAAGTGACGCTGCATTTATGCGCGAAGAGTGAATGAGGGCTGGCAGCTGGCGACGAGCGGTGCCGGCCGCCGCGCAAACGGGCACATTGATAATAGGTGTATAAACAATTAATTTAAGAGATAGCCTCACCCCAATAACAAAAAGATTTAATC
Source organism: Niveomyces coronatus (assembly GCA_018831755.1). Classification (NCBI taxonomy): domain Eukaryota; kingdom Fungi; phylum Ascomycota; class Sordariomycetes; order Hypocreales; family Cordycipitaceae; genus Niveomyces; species Niveomyces coronatus. The sequence goes on along the minus strand of JAFEME010000093.1, from coordinate 4,225 downwards.
ACTAATGCTGGCGATTCACTTATGATGGCTTGTATTAGTGCAAGCTGCATAACCTACGGCTCTATCTGCTCACAGCCAACGCAGGCCAAAAACCTTGTCTCCGTGCCGCGAGTTGCCTACCTCTACCGTCTCGCTCTTTACGCTCGTCGGAATCGTCACACTCTTCTCCAGAACGATGCGCCTCGCCCCATGAGTCGTTGGGATATTGTAAAAGGCGCGACCATTACGGCTCAGGAACCCCTCTAACCTGTCCTGCGTGATGTCCTCGACAGCTAGGGCGCCGCGCTCCAGCGCCTCCCGCAGCGCGAGCATGACGAGCTGCGTGACGAACGGCTGCGTAAAGACGCCGGCCGGGGGCGCCGCGGTCTTGCCGTCAGCGGCTGCGGAGGTCTTGCTCTGTATGGGGTGGGGGGCACTGTCGCTTCCGCTGTGCATGTGTCAGGATCAAACCCGGGTTTCGGAAGGAGGGAGGAAAAAGACAGACAAGAAGAATTTGGGGTTGCCGCTCATGGCGGCCTTGGCGAGGGCGTCGCGATCCAGAGGTTTCTTGGGGATGGGTTTGCAGAACGCAAAGGGGTTGCAGCAGGCATCGGCGTCGGTGAGATATAGGTGATGTGCGGTGATGGTGGCTGGAGTGTGTGGTCAGCGCAGGATTTACTTCACGAGATTATGCTTTAGTTGAATGCGACTCACCGCCCACGTTGGGACCGCATGCCTTGACGGCTTCCACGGCGGCCGAGGTGGTGCAGTGCTCGAGCTTGCGCGGGGTCAGTCAAAAACTTGCGCTCGGAACCGGGTTGCTCACAATGATGCGAAGTTTAGGGAAACGTTCGTGAAGGCTCTTAAGAGTTGGTAGGAATGCTTCCTCAAGGGTCATGCCCGCGGGTGCCAATGACTCGAGGGCCTCGCCATGCAAATTGAGTACTGTTTCATCCTTCTCAGCAATGCCAGTCTTTTCCGCGACGCATGTCGACTCGTACCCATGTCATTTCTCTCCATGGCTTCAAAAGTGTCGTAGAAAGCTTTGAGATCCGCCACGCCGTTGTCTGAGTTAGTCGTCGCGCCTTTCTAAGAGTTAGCAACGATACTTTGAAACTTTGTTCCACTTGGAAAAGCGTGCCTTGGGGATAGAGCTTGACGCCTGTGATCCCAGCCGCGGCAGCTTTGTCAATGACATCCGGGGTGACGCTGGAATGCAGCTTGAAAAGAGTTCAGTAGATTCCTGCTCTGCTTTGCTGGCGGTTCCGACATACGAAGAGCGACATCAGGTAGTTGACGTTTGGGTTGGCCGCAATGAGTTTGTCTTTGTACTCGAGGGCCTGCGCAAGTCAGCCGGAGCCGTCAATACAAAACCACTACGACTACGAGAGCGAGACGAGTAAGACTCGGAGGCTGCACGCACCATCTCGACAGTCGTCACTGGAGGAACCTGCTTTCGTATCAGCGTGCGGCTCACACCCATTACGGGTTGAAGATGCGACACGGAGCCTACGCACTAGATTCGGCATACTGCGTGACGATGAACGCGGTCAGCAAAATGTATTTCTACAACAGCCGTCCCTTGACCACGTCAAATGAGTCCGCGTCTTACACAAAAGCCGTATCTACGCCTCCGTCCGTCAGCGTGGGCGCCACGAGCTCCATCATGTCGCCCTGCCGCAGGTGGACGTGCATGTCCGCGGTGGCGGGGAGCTCGATGCGCTCAATGTTCCGGAGATCCATTATATGAAGTTCTCTGATGCTCTGATGAATGCAATGTAAGCGTATTATTTACTTGGCCGAGGACGCATTTTGTGATTTTCCTCTCGCAAGGCTTAAAAAATTTAATCACGTGCGGTGGACCGCCCACTGATGTTGCGAAAAACTTGGAGGCGACACAGAAGCACTATAAAGACAAAATCTAAAACAGAAAAAAAAAAAAAAAGGGTTCACGAGAGCAGGCGATGCATGTAAGAGAAATCGTCATTTGGATATCACTAAGCTACATGAGCAGGCTTTAAAATCATGAAGAAATATACAGAATCCATGTAATCGTCTAAAATAGCCAAGAAACATAGCGGTGGTAGAATTTGCGAGCGCCCCGGCTCTGGGCACGCTCGAGCTTCTGGGTCTCGAGATACTCCTGCTCCTCGTTATCGATGACGCTCTTGCCCGTGTAGAAGTCGGCCACGTGTGACTTGACGCCGCGGGACTTTGTGATGAGCATGTGGCCAAAGAGTAGGATGAGATAGATGGGAATGCCAATGTAGCCGGTGATGAAGTCCTTGTAGGCGAACTTGGTGTCCTTGGTGTGGATGAAGACGGTAAAGTTCTTGGTAAGGCAGATGAGGCAGCAGAATACGAGGGCGACGAGGCTGCCCCAGTAGCCCTGGGGGGCGACAAAGGGCATGGCGCTGTCGGGGATGTTCTGTACCTTGCGGGCCTTGACAAAGTACAGGTGGGTGACGAGGATGGAGATCCAGGCCAGGAGACCGAAGACGGTGGTGAGATTGACAAAGTAGCCAAAGACGACCTTGGCATCGCTGCTGACGACCATGAAGGCGAGGCAGGCAAAGAGGGCGGCGGTGGAGAGGGCAACGTAGGGGACGCCACGGCGGTCGGTACGCTTGAAGATGGCCGGGGCGGACTCGTCGGAGGCAAGGCCGTAGAGGGTACGGCTGGCGATGTAGAGATCGGAATTAGAGGCGGAGAAGACGAAGACGAGGACGCAGACGTTGATGATGTGGGGCAGGACCTTGACGCCGGCGACCTGGGCGGCGACGACAAAGGGGCTGGAGGCGGCGGTGCCGGAGCCGCCGCTGGAGTTGGCAAAGGCGAGCTCCTTGGAGTTGTAGGGGACGATCATGCCGACGAGCAGGACGCTGAGGCAGTAGAAGATGAGGATGCGGTAGAAGGTGAGCTTGATGGCCTTGGGGATGGTGCGGCGGGGGTTCTGGGCCTCGCCGGCGGTGACACCGACGAGCTCGGTGCCGAGGTAGGCAAAGGTGGCGTTGACCATGACGGACCAGAAGCCGAGGAAGCGGCCGAGGGCGTGGCCCTTGCTGCCGGCGGGGGTGTAGCCCTTGAGCTCGGCAAAGGCGCCCGGGTTGGACCAGTACTTGAAGCCGGTGGCGTGGTGGTCGGGCCCGCCGCCGCAGGCGATGACGAGGGAGAAGAGGATGGTGCCGACGATGACGATGACCTTGAAGGAGGAGAGCCAGAACTCGAACTCGCCAAAGAAGCCGATGCCGCCAAAGTAGTTGATGCAGATGATGGCGACGAGGAAGATGGCGACGAAGACGCCCGGGTTGACCTTGTCGGCCGAAACCCAGTACTGGATGACGAGGGCGGCGGCGGTGAGCTGGTTGGGACAGACGATGAGGTACTTGCAGAGGTAGCTTAGGTTGTCGATGGTCAGTAATGGTTGTTTTTGTCAAGTCACGAAACCGGGGGGATGAAAACTCACCACCAGCCGAGGGCGAAACCCAGTGAAGGGTGGCAGTAGCGGGTGGCATAGCCGGTGAAGCCAGAGTGGAGGGGCAGCCAGGCGCACATCTCGCCGAGCGAGGTCATGACCATGAAGACGAGGAGGCCGACGAAGAGATAGGAGATGAGGAGGGAGCCGGGCCCTGCCTGGGCGAGGGCCTTGCCGGTGCCGACGATGAGACCGGTGCCGAGGGCGCCGCCGATGGCAATCATGCTGATGTGGCGGGCCTTGAGGGCGCGGTGCAGCCTGGTGCGGGGGTCGGTCTCGAGGCCGCGGATGTGCTGGTGGGCGCCGTCGTCGACGATGTCGCCGAGCTTCTCGTCGCGGACGTGGACGCCCGACCCCGGGCCGCCGTACTCCTTGTCGCTCATGGTGAGTGTGTGCGTGTGTGCGTTGTACCCCCGTTGTCTGAGCTCGGTGAGAGTGCGAATGGGTTGTGTTGGTCGTGGTTGGAGCCTGTGGGAAAACTACAACCGGGCCTACTACCACCTGGAAAGGAAAAGGAACAGGACAAAGAAAGAAGGCTCAGGTAGAAAGAGGGGATTGGGGGGATGAAAAGCTGGGGGAATGGGCTTTTATGCATGCATGTATGGTGGTGATTGTTAGGGTTTCGTTCTGGAAGGGTTGGCGGAACAGGGGTGTGTGCGTGTGTGTGTGTAGGTGGGCGGCTCCTCAGCTGCGACAGTTGACCCCAGACTCGGGCAAACAGGCTAGAGTAGGTCTGTAGATAAGACCAACAGGGGGGGGGGGGGGGGGGGG
>JAFEME010000092.1:0-74448 GCA_018831755.1 Niveomyces coronatus | reverse complement strand
GGGCTGCTCGCCGCCCGCCTCGCCTGGACGCTGGTCGAGGACCCCCGCCTCGCCGCCGCCACCAAGCACGACGTCCGCCGCCACTTCGCCGCCTGGGCCGCCGCCCGGTCGCCCGCCCGCGACGGCCCCGGCGCCGACGGGCCCTTCATCGAGTCCCACGTCCCCCGCTTCATGTACTGCGTGCTGCTGGACGAGGCCTGCGCCGCCACCCTGCGTGCCTTCGACGAGTGGGACCTCCGCCTCCGCCGCAACGGCCCCATGCAGTACCTCGCCTGCGTCCTGATCGACAGGAGCTGCCCCGAGGACGGCGAGGGCCAGCCGGGCCTCGTCCCCGTCGAGGGCTGCGAGAGGTACTACACCGGCTGGATGTACGCACACGTCGGCGCGCTGCCGGAGCTGTACGACGTGCTCGGCCATCAGAGGCTGATCTCGGGACCGAATAATTATGCGCGGCCCCCGCGCATATATCCTGGTCACCTGTATGGCGCGTCCATGCCTTGACGTGCACACACACACACACACACACACACACACACGCACTCATGTATATATATATATGTGTGTATATATACACACACACACGAGCACGATGATGACGACCCAGTACACGATGTCAAGGCAAAGTTGTTTTTTCTTACATTTTTTTTTTAACTCTCATGTTACATTTTGATGAATTACCACGTTATGCATTGCAGATATCAATTCACAAAAACAAAAAAAAAAAAAACAAATGGCCCAAAGTTACCCATAAATATCTTATACCTCATTCGAAGGATACTCAACCTTGGTAGTCGCGTTAAACTCCTCCTTGATGATGCGAATGTTGGTGAAGCGCGTGATGATGTGGCTGCTGCCCGCCTTGTCGTCCGTGCCGCTCGCCCGCGCACCGCCAAACGCCTGCTGGCCCACCACCGCGCCCGTGCTCTTGCAGTTGACGTAAAAGTTGCCCGCCGCGTTGCGCAGCCTCTCCTCCACGTCGCGGATCACGCTGCGGTCCGCGGCGAAGATGGAGCCCGTCAGCCCGTACTCGGTCGTCGTGTCCACCAGCTCGCACACCTTGCTCAGCGCGTCCGCCGGCGCGTCGTCGTAGACGTAGGCGGTGATGATGGGGCCGAAGAACTCCGTCTTGAGGAAGCTGTGCGTCGGGTTGGTCGTCTGGTACACCGTCGGCTGCACAAAGTACCCCTTGGACTTGTCGTAGGTGCCGCCAACCACGAGCTCCAGCTCCTTGTCCTTCTTGGCCTGGTCGATGGCGCCGGACAGCTTCTTGAAGGAGCCCTCGTGGATGACGGGGCCGACAAAGTTGGAGTGGTCCTGGGGGACGCCCTGCTTCAGCTTCTTGGTCTCCTCGGCGAGAATCTTCTTGAACTCGGGCCAGATCGACTTGGCCACGTACAGGCGCGAAGTGGCGCTGCATTTCTGGCCCTGGTACTCAAAGGCACCGCGCACCGTCTGGATGGCGGCGTTGCGCACATCCGCCGACTGGTGCACCAGATGGAAGTTCTTGCCGCCAGTCTCGCCCACGATGCGCGGATACGAGCGGTATCGGCCCTCACCGACACCCTGCCCGATGGCGCCGTACAGCTTGCGGAAGACGGCGGTGGAGCCGGTGTAGTGCAGCGAGGCAAACTCCTTGTGCGCGAGGACCGTCTTGGTAATCTCCTCGGGATTGCCGGGCACAAACTGGATCACGTCCTTGGGGAGACCAGCCTCGAGCAGGATCTGGTAGACGAGCCAGTTGGACGCAATCGCATAGTCGGAGGGCTTCCAGACGACCACGTTGCCCATCAGCGCAGGGGTGCCGACGAGGTTGCCGGCAATGGCGGTGAAGTTGAAGGGGCTGACGGCGTACACGAAACCTTCCAGCGGGCGGTACTCGAGACGGTTCCAGACGCCGTTGGAGTTGTGAACGGGCTGCTCGTTGTACAGCTCGTTGGCGTAGTGGACGGCGAAGCGGAAAAAGTCGGCCAGCTCTGCGGCCGAGTCGATCTCGGCCTGCCACGCGTTCTTGCCCTGGCCGAGCATCGTGGCGGCCATGATGTCGTAGCGGTACTTGTTGGCCACCAGGTCGGCGGCCTTGAGGAAGATGGCTGCGCGGTCGGCGAAGGGCAGGTTCTCCCAGGCGGGCTTGGCGGCGAGGGCAGCCTCGATGGCCTTGTTGACGTCGGCGTTGGTGGCGGTGTGGTATTGGGCCACGACGCTCTTGTGCTCCGAGGGATTGTTTTGTGTGGAGAGAGACGATGATCGGACCTGAAGGCGGTAAGCGAATTGTTTCATTCACCACGCGATTGCGTCTACGCACCTCCTTGCCATTCACGACAACGGGGACGTCGAACGGCAGCGACTTTTGCATCTTTTCGAGCGCGGCCGTCAAGCCGGCGCGCTGCGCAGAGCCCTTCGTGTAGTGGTGCTACCATGGTCATATGTGTCAGCTATGTGTGTACCACCCGAGGTGGCAAAACGGAACCTACGTTGGGCTCGTTGTAGACGGCCGGCGACTTGAACGAGGCCATCGAGGCCACTGAGCGAGCGGCGCCGGCCTTGAGGCCAGAGGCAGCCACGAGGCTCGCTTTGCGGAGGCCAGCTTTACGGATCACGGTAGTCTGCATCATTTCGCCGACAGAGTGAGTTGTCAAGACGGAAAACAAGAAATCATAAAAGGGAAGAAAGATAGGAAAAGAAAAAGGCTGGTTCATTGTCTGAACTGACGTCCCGACATCGCCTTGGGGTTTGCAAGACAACGCTAGTTAGATTACGGTCTAGTATCAGTCTTGGGCGCGCGGGCGGGCCTAGCGTAACACGGGGCCGACATGTCGGTCAAGCCACCCGACTTTATTCACCAGCACAGCACTTATTAGATTACGACGTAATAATACAAGTATTTAGACAGCTGAAAAGGACAAGCGATATTAAAAAAAAAAAAAAAAAAAGCTTCAGCAACCGGATACTCCACCCGACATCCCGCCCCGACGGCCACATGTCTTATACCGGGGAGGCTGCTGCAGACCTTTTGCGCAGTAGCGGAACCGATAGTCCATATGCCTGCGTCCGACCGTCGGCGTCGTGCTGGTCTATCTCAACGTTGATGCAAATATCAAGGCTGCCGTCGCCGCCCTGTCCGTGCGCGTCACCAGCCGCCTTGTGTTCCGTGCCTGCGCCGACCTCGCCCTGGTGCAGCTGCGAATGCCCGTCCGCGCCTTTGAAGCTCTTGTGTGCCTCGCCATTCGTCGCAGTCACACCGTCGACCTTGTTGGGCGAGTTTTCCGTGATCATGGCGTAGTTGCGGCTTGGCATCGTGCACTTGTTGTGGCTTGCCGTTTTTGGCATGTTGCCGGGGTCCTTGTCAAACAGGTCGAGCATGGTCTCGTCCGTGTCTCTGTCGAGGTGGTGGATTTTGTTGCGCCGCGCCAGAAGGTTGGCGACGGCTTGCGGCGGCGGCTTGTTGACGATGGCAGACGAGACAATGTTCGCCATATATCTGCTGTCCTCCTCGACCGGTATGTTGAGCTTGGGATTCGAGTAGAAGCGGCCCAACGCAGCCAGGTGCACGTCACCGCCCAGAATCGTCACGCGCACGTTGAACGATGACGCGATCTTCTGCAGTTCCTCTATCAGCAGGCGGCGCTCGGTCTTGTGCGTCTTGGCCGTGTAGTGGTCGTCGAGATCGTCGAGCAGGTCAACGCTGCCGTCAAAGTGGTTGAACAGGCCTCCGCCAATCCCGAACCGCCGGCTCATAAACTTGACGGGCCCAATGATGGGGCTTCGCAGAATATTTTCCAGCCAGGTGAGTCGCTGATTGGTTAGCTGGGGCATCGTAAAACTTGGGAGTGCTTACGAACCGGATATGCGATGGGAATGCCGAGGAGAAGAATCACATGCTCAATTGGCTGCTCCGAGTTGGCGGCCGCTTGCAGCTCGTCTCGCAGCCTCGTATACAGCAGCTCATACGTCTCGGGATAATTGACCTGATGACGTGTTCGCTCGGTTCTCGCATCTATGCCCAGCATGGCAACGCGAGCCCCAAGGCGCGCATAGATGTTGAAGGACCTTTCCGCGACGTAGGGACCTGCCTTTGGCCCGATAACATAGTGCGATCCAGGTGTCTGCTCCGCGACAAACGTGTCGACCAGCTGGGCTGGATCGGCCCCTTCGCCGTGAAAGTCTACCTACCCGTCAGCGCGTGTGGATTGGATGAGATGAAGGACTGTCTGTCATACCGGAGGTGTAGGTCGAGGTCGGCGGCGCCAGGTGATGCTGAAATAGCATGTAGTACTTGTGCGCAGTGCCGCCGATGCCGCGAAAAACATCGCACATCATGAAGTTGTCGACATAGGACCCGAAACCGTCAATAATCTGCGTCGGATGTTAACAGCAGCACGTTGCGCGAGCCCAGAGATCTCACGTCGTGGTCGTCCCAGATGTTGACCTGGGGAATCTGGCCATTGGCGACGGCAAAGGGAGCCGTATTGTACCAGCGCAGATAGTTCTTCAAGTAGTAGTCGTCGCATTCGGCTCGTAGCTTCTCAGAGAAGGGAAAGTCGCGCCTGGCCCTCGGATTCGAAATGTCTGTCCAGGGGCGCAACGGGCCGTGAACACGGATGCCATCGTTGTAGATCTGGTCGCCACCGCCCAGCATGACATGGAACGGCCGGGCTTCGTGCTTGCGCAAGACATCCTTCCAGAGAGGCGTGCCGCTGTAAGCTTCCTCATCGGTCCCGACGCTGAAGCCGTTGCAAGAGTGAAACATGAGTCGCATCGACTCGCCGGCCGCGGGAATGAAGAAGCGGTTGACTTGCGGCTTCTCCGCGCTGGAAAACCGCAGCCCGGGGAACTCGTACGCGTACTGAACCTCGGCAACTTCCATAGGTACAGAGATGTCAAAACGCCAAAACGTGTTGCGCTTGTCCGAGTACAAGCGGCTGCCCTGAATCTGCACCGCGGGGGCCTCACCCTCGCCTGGGCGCACGGCACGCTGCAGATTCAGCGTCGGCTGGTGGAGCAGCTCCTTGCCACCGCCGTTGAGGACAACCAGGACGCTCCCCTCCCAGTGGCCGTTCTGCATGTGGCAGTAGTTGAGGAGGGGCCCGCAGACGATGTCGTTGCCGTCACCGCTGGCGACGACGGGGCCGGTGCCGTTTAGCCCCTGCGCGGCCGGGGCGGGCGCGACGGCATGGCGCGCAAAGGACGAGGACTCCTGATGGCGCCAGCGGCTAGCAGACGAGTACGGGTTCTGGGGCGTGCCGTGAGCGCGACTCTGGGCGACGGGTGCGGCAGCGGCGGACATGGCGGCGGCGGCGGCGGCGGCGGAACGATCAACAGATAGCTCGGCTTGTGAGGGAGGAAATGGCGGCGGCCAAGGTGAGCAAGAGAAAAGAAGCTGGCGCCAAACAATGCCAGTGCAAAAAAAGGAACGAGAGTGAGAGCCAAGGGAGTACGCGCAACCCCGGGGGTGCAAGGATCGTCTGGTGATGTAACCGGGGGCTGGACCTGCAGCTCTAAAAAGAGGCCGCCGCCCGCTAAAGTCTGTTTACTGGAGCCGCAGTTGCATAATTTAATACACCTTACATGATTGGTCCACGTTGGGGACAGGATGGGAGTCCGCGTTTCCGATGCTGAAGGGATGCATTTCCTCACCAATGAGGCATTTGGGCCGTGGGAATAAAAATAGGGAATCTCTCTTTGTTTTGTCGTTTTTGAAGAAAAGATCTAGTCAGGAGCGAAGAGCGGGTGGCGAAACAAGAAAAGCCGACCATTGACCTCTTTAATTATAATAATATTAGTAGAAGATATAAGAGATTACAGCGTAAATCAGAAATATAGCATAGTTAAGAAAATAGAGTAGTGTTTATAAATAGCTATTGCCATGGGACTTTTCGAGATTGCTCTTTATTAGTCAAGATAACACAACCGCTTTTAACACTTATAGCTGGTTTTTTTTTATCTCCCGCTTACCTGCTACACAAGGCGTGAAATGAAAGCAAATCCATGGTCATCAATTTGGCATATTTACATGTTGCTCTGCTAATTTCTCTCGCCGCCCGGAGTGCGTCTGGGGGTAGTCCATAGCCGTCAAATATCTATCGGTATTTGGTAATCAGGAAGTTTTGAATTATTCCTTTCTATCGAGGAAAAACGAGAAGCCAAGTTCCCAAAAGAACAGTATTGATGTTCCAAGTCCGAACGTCAGTACGGCTACCCTTTTACCAGAGGTGGTGCTGCAAGCTCAACGTACCAGTATCATTTTGCGGTGCATGAAAATATCGCGATGCTCGGAGCCGCAGAAAGCCTACGAATATTGACGCTCGCTCTCCACAGCGCACATATGATACTGTATGCAATTATTCTCCTTCGAACACCATGACGAAAAAGGGTGGTGGTCGGCCACCCGCTTGAGGAGCATCTGTGGCAATGCGCTGATCAGTGGTCAAGCAGTACTTTCAGCGGCTCGGACCGCCGCCGAGACAAGGCGAGAGTGCTACATGCTGTACCTAGTACTACTAGTAGTAGTGTAAGTACCAAGGCACTGTAGTACTACTCAGTCGCTCTACTACCTCTGGGACATCTTTTATCTGCAAGGAAGAGTCACGTCCATAACACACAAGCCGAATGATCAATTGCTGGAAACTGCCCATAAGCCCCGTCAATTTTCAGACGCCCATTTTGATTTGGTCCGGTACTAATCAAACAATTTACGACACCCGTGACGTCCTTCGCAGGCGGAGCCACGGGGTGCATGTCCGGGCTAGAATGCCGTACTTAGTAGCCATGGCTGCATCCATCGCGCTCTCAAAGCAGAGCACTCAGCAGGGTGAGAAGCGCAATGAGCGTACCACCAAGCCCACAGGCATAGCTTCCGGCCGTTAGTGCAGTCTCAATACTGCCAGTTCGAGCGGCCATGATGGCAATAACGCATGCGCTGCTCAGTATCGCCACGCCGATGAGTATGAGAATGCGTCGTACGTTCCATCCCTCCACCAAAAGAAACGCGGAAACTGATCTCCCGTATGGAGAGGTAGCGTCGTTGTATGTGCTGTATTGTAACTGTCTGAGGTCAAGATTAACAGCTGACGGGACGTTGATGGGATAAAATTAAACCTCACTCGTATGAATGTACGAATCCAGCAGTGCGTAAAAACGGCAAGCCTCTCGTGTCAACACCATTATGCCACCAGTATCTGAGAGTGGATGGGAGCCACTTGTATTCGATATGCATTTGCCGGAGTTTTCGACCGTGCTGGACCTTGCAATAAGGCCGAAGATCCTCATCATATGCCTGATTCGGACAGTCAATGCAATCTTCAGCATTGCCATTTATGTCTACGCCGCAACACCCGCGCTCGGCATCTTGCAGTTCTCTGTCGATGGCTTCACGTAGGCCTTGCATTTCAACAACGTAGTCGAGGGGCACAATACAGACACTGATTCTGGATTGATCATGTCCAGCCGACTCGACACTCATGAACCGCATCTGCTTGATGGTCAATATACGAGGCGAAGGGGATTTCGACGGCTGACTGTTGACACTACTTGAACTTGCTGAACTGTGACTGCGGAATACAAGGAAAATCGCTTCCACCACGACCCCGATGCTTTATGTAGGACATCGAGCCCTAGCGCCGCCTCATTTTCATCGACCGGTATATCAATGGCGTAGTACTGTTCCCCTCGTCGCAGGCAGAGAAAAACGCATTCGCTTTTACCGCCTTTCTTCCTGGCTAGGCAGTAATCAGCAATGATGGATCTTCGCCCGACCTGCTTGGTGCTGCTTGAAAACATTTCAACCTCGGTTTCATTCATGGTGACAGATTATGTGGACGGCAACGAAAAAGGGCAAGTGTAAGGAATGGAGAAGAATGAATAGTTGCGTGATAATAGGCCGCGATGCCACTGCCTTAGTATTCGCCAGGCCTTGGTGTATTATATAGCAAAAGGAAAACATGGCCAGTAGAGATGAGGCCGTGAATGCAGGTAGCCTCCGGAAAGCATAGCGAAGGCGGGGGAAAAGAGGGAGAGGGGACAATACGCCTGCGTTGCTTTTGCGGTCTGCCTTCGAGTTTGCCCTGAGTTATGCCTTTTATTAGTCCGTCCAATCACGTCCTTATTAGTCGCATGCACATGGGCGTTCCTGGCAATCTCGATAAGATGGTGCTGGGGAGGCGCTCCTCGTAAGCATCTCTAGGGGCGTGGGAGGCGAGACGCCGCATTTTCACCATTTTGCGGAAAAGAATGACGAGCGTATAAAAGTGACGGATGGCCCAGACGGTAGCGACTTTGTTGGTAGCGTACGATATGATGGAATGCTAATAAGGGAACATTGTACGCCGAAAGCTTCTTTGCTCTACAGTATGAATGAATACCTACAAGTACTATGTAAGTCGACTGCTCGTGCAACGCCCCCACTTCTCTCGCCGTTGTTGCAAAAGTGTTTGTTTTTGTTTGGCAACAATAGTGAGAGAGATAGGGTCGTCACTTTTGCAGCAACGGCGGGACGTACTGTAGCAGCGAGACGCGCCGGGTGAATCTCTACTGTACTGTAATAGAGCACTTTCAGGTGCAGCGTCTCCGCTCCGAGGCTCCAACTGGTCGAACATCAGTGCGAACAAGATATTTTCTTTCGAGTCTCCTAGAAACTGCAAGAAGTCCTGCGGAAACTATTGTTCAAAATATTAGTTTTCTTGATCTACTACGACGAATTTGCCCGCATGTCCTTTGTTTTAATACATCCTCTGACACCTTGCCTCTGCGCCTAGGGTGGATCGGGACCCACATGGCAACTTTGCGCCTGAACTGAACCGTTTGCACTCAACTCGCTCAGAGTCACAGCAGACTGTAATGTGCTGCATGTCAAAACACGCCTCATGGCTGGCCAACGCTTCCCATCTCGACCTCGCACAATAAGCCCAGCCCAACCAAAATACTCGTACCGAATGCAGCCACTCCTCGATCGGCATATTGAATAAAAGAGTCATGGAGGATACAGGCATCATCAAGGCCGAGCTCGACCAGGCGGACGATGATCTCTATGAGGAGACCGGGGATCTCGAGTTCTACGACAAGAGCCTCCCCCACACCGAGACGCTCTACCTTGCTCGCATCCCGCGATATATGTGGGAGGCCTGGGAGAAGCTGACGGAGCGTCTCGGAGACGACGACGAGGTGCAAATAGGTACTTTGCGCACGTGGAACGAGCCGGGCAAGACAGACCAAGACGGCAACGTTGGCCCCGAGACCACGAAGCTGCGCATGCTGCTCGACCCGGGCCGCGAAGAGCACCAGGCGCTCCCCCGCGAATATGACCTCGACGTGCTGGAACGCGACGTCAAGAACCACTTCATCTTCACAGAAGAGGATCTGCCGAGCTACAAGGCCAAGAACAAGGAGCGGCAGGAACAGCTGGACGCTGGCATCCCCGCGCATCTCCTGCGACAAAAGGAGGCCGCTGCTCCCCAGCGCAGCTACGATCGGAAAAGTCGCTTCCAGCCATACTACCGCAAAGCGATACCGAGTAAGTCTGTCGCATGTCCACGGCCGCTGGGTATTTCTGACCGTCATGACAGAAAAGACAAAAGTATTTGGCAGGGTCCGCTACGATGTCCGCGTGGAGCCGCGCAACGCGCAAGAGGAGGAGCGCTTCCTCGCGCAGAAGATCTTCGAAGCCGAAAACTCAAAGGACAAGTTACGCATTATCAGTCGCAACACCGCCTCGGCAATCATCAACCCGGGCACAGCTGGCGCTGTGGGCTGGGCCGGCAACTTTATCGTAAGTTTCGTATTGGCCTCTCGTTTTACGCGCATCGGCTGACTCGACCCAGAAAAACACTCCTCCTATCGCCAAGCCAAAGAAGGGCGAGTTCCTCAAGGCAGCGCGCATTCCCAAGAACCAGCTGCTGGATCTCATCTTCGAGTGTTTCCGTCAGTATCAGTACTGGTCGATGAAGGCGCTCCGACAGCGCACGCAACAGCCCGACTCGTATCTGCGCCAAGTACTCGAGGAGGTTGCCGTGCTCAACAAGAGTGGCCCCTTTGCCAACCACTACTGTCTCAGTGAGGCCTACAGAGACAAGGGCGGCACCGAGTCGAGAGAGGCGGCGGCCGAGGCAGATGAGGAAGAGGAAGAAATGGAGGATGTTTTGTAATTTTTCACAAGGAAGTATACACGCACGAGAGCAATGAAGCCGAAGCGGCTGGAGTCTAAGCGTTTAGCATAATAAAATGTGATTGTTAGGCCCGGCCTTCAAATAACAATTTTTTTGCAAAAAAAAAAGAAAAAAATGAATAAAAAAAAGACGACGCTTCCCGTGAGCTGGCTGAGCTAGCGCAATTTTCAACTCTACGGAAAACATGCACCTCGTCTTTGACTTTGACGGCACCATCACCACGCGCGACACCATCGCCCACCTCGCCGGAGCCGCCCTCGCCGCGAAGTATGAGGATGGCGAGGCGTGGGACGCGCTTGTCCAGGCCTACCTGGCCGACTACGACGCATACGAGGCGACCTTCCCTATCGAGCGCAGCCTCGAGCAGGAGCGGCTCTTCCTCGCCGGCCTGCGCGACGTCGAGCTCGCGTCGCTGCGCCGCGTCGGCGAGGCGCGCATCTTCCAAGGCCTCGACGCCGCATCCATGCGGCGCATCGGCGCCGACGCCGTGGCCAGCGGCGCCGTCGCGCTCCGCCCGGGCTTCTCGCGGCTCGTGCGGCACGCGCGCAGCTCGGCCTGGCGCACCAGCGTCGTCTCCGTCAACTGGTCCGCCGAGTTCATCCGCGGCGTGCTCGGCGCCGCGCTGCGCGAAGAGGACGCCGCCTTCGCCGCCGCCGCCGTCGTCGCCAACAGCACGCGAGAGCGGGACGGCTGCATATGCGGGTCGCGCGGGGGGCTGCCGCTGGTGTGCGCGCCGGACAAGGCGCAGGCGATGAGGGAGTTGCGCGGCGAGGCGACGGCGGCGGTGGTGTACTTTGGCGACTCGGCGACGGACCTGGAGTGCGTTCTGGAGGCGGACTGCGCCGTGAGCATGACGGAGGAGGGCTCGCTGATAACGACGCTGCGGAGGCTGGGCTTCGAGACGCCGAGGGTAGGTGGTGGTAGGGCGGGCATTGTGTGGGCGCAGAGCTTTGATGAAGTGCTGCAGAGCGGCATGCTGGATGGAACAATGGGAGCTCTTTGAGGGAGAGGCGGGGGCGATGATTGCCTCACTCATTGTGTGTGGCTGGTGGTGTGTTCAACAAAGGACCTATTAATGGAATGTCTACATAAAAGTACATATAACACGCTTCAGCTGGAAAAAAGTGAAGGTAGATGGAGGAGAAAAAAAACAACAATTTAGAGTCATTTGCCGTCACATCATGAACAAGATACCCATAGAACCATGTGTTACTACCAGCACGTCATCTTCTCATGCAAACACCTTGGCCGCGGGCCTCGAGCGCGCGTCTGCCGACCCGACGCAGACAGCAGCCACCCAAACGCGGCCTGCGAGGAGACGGAATGGCACCCCCTCGCCGCCTACCGCGTACAGAGACCCTGCGACAAATGCGGCGCGGAAGAGATCGCCCGCGCAGAGCAGATCCAGTGCATTCTGCCCTCCAGCGCGGAGAGGATCGAGCACAGGCGCCAGGAGGATGCTGAGAGACGGAGACAGGTCAGCGCGGCCGAGGCGGGCGACGGCGAGGAGGGCAATGCGTCGTGTGTCGAGGTAATGGGGAGCGCGTGTGAGAGCGAGGAGAATACATGCGGGAGCGGGACCAGAGAGGTGGAAGAGAATGGCGAGCAAAGAGGCAAGGGAATAGAATCAATGGGAGACGTCTCTATAACCGTAAAAAATTGAGAATTTTGGCAAAATGGTCGCGTGGCCAAATGGCAAGGCGTCTGGCTACGAACCAGAAGATTGTGGGTTCGATCCCCACCGTGACCTCTTCTTTTGCCAGATTCGCCGTCGGAGATGTTGGATGACGACGATCCATTGGAGGACGTAGCGGTTACATTTTTTTTGGAAGTTGTTGTTCGAAACAAGCGCTGAGGTAGACCAATATCATGTCGCGAACATTGGGCGCAGTCTCTGATTGACGGTCCGGAACCGGGCAAAAAGCCCTTCACTTTTTTAACTTCGACAATTATGGATGGCATAATATTTCTGGGCGAGAAAATCTTCACGACGCGATTTTGAAACGTACAGCGAGAGATGTGTGATGTGAAGAGCTCTTGTGGCATATACAACATGTCCAGACCGATAGATCAGCGATGGCAGAAGTCCACTACCTCAAGGTACTTTAATATCTTTATACACTACGTCTCTTTGAGGACAAGAAGTTTAGGATGACATAGTCTACCTCTCCGCCGTCCTTGCTTGCTGCTCGCTCCGTTCAAATTTGAGTAAGTTCTCATGACGTCGATATGTTGTGAAAGATCGGTCAAGACGAATTTGACTGTCGGTTCGGGCAGACAAATGCGAGTTTTCGCCTTAATATTCTCGAGGATTTCGTGGTGGCTGTCCTGCTGCAAACTGTTAGTGAGACGCTATTTGTATTCTGATTCTGGGCAGACAAGCCTCGCCGCAACGTTGCCGAAATTCTTATGGTAGCGATCTTGATGGCAAGCCTGGCAAGCCCAGTCGCTTGGTTTCGTGATGTCGGTGACGTTAAATCGGAACCAAGCAGCGAACTGGTCTTGCCCGCTCAGGAACCGATGATGTCGAGACTCGATAACACCCGGCAGCGCAACGTGATCCTGCGAATTTTTAGGGGCTGTCGGACCGTGATTATGACGAGTAACGTAGACATAATCGCGGAGGGGAAACCGTATTCCCCGGTATATAATGGCCGAAGTAAGCGAGCTTTGGCAGCGGACATGGTGATTTATGCCGGACGATGAGAAAATGCTTGTAAGAGAGCGCAAAGTCCGAAATCAGAAAGAACATGGCCACCATCGGGACGCCGGACCAAGACAGCCGAATGATGGGAAACTACGGGAGACAATCGTGAACAAGACGGGGATATACTCCACTTCGAGTATGGGCATCCTGTATGGGATATTGAGAGGAGACTTATGGAGTACGGCTTCAGCGGACTTGGTGCCGTGCACCAATGTCGGTATTTGAACACCATGAAGGAATTTATGATAGACCATCGTGTTTCGAATTGTCAGTCTATTGGTTAGATGCGAGTATTTTTGTAAGACGAGCTCGCAGTCATCGTCACTTATTTCGTATGTTGGACTCTTGAAGTGACATCTCCCAGAAATCTTAGGCGGTATTTCCTCCCCGTGGTATACTTAGCCGAGCATCATTAGAGGCTGTTGCACTCCCATCCTGGCTGGGTACAGTGTGATGGTCTTCTACTATTACCAGACATCCTCTCGAGTGGCTTCGAGTCTCTCACCGTTTTCTCTTATATGCTGGAAGCCCGTGCCCCTCTCGAATGCCCTGCGCATGTCCAGTGCGTCCTCGGTGTCCTTGGTCGGACCAGTGGCATGATCCCAGCAGTAGTCCTTAAGCACGCAGGATATGCTGTACCCGGCGCTCTCGTAAAATGCGATGGCAATCTCGTTGCTCCGCCGCACAAACAAGTCGACGAACCAGGCGTTTCTCGCGTTCGCCGCGTTCTCCAATTGAGCTGCCAGGACTCTGCCAATGCCGAGGCGGCGCGCTTCGGGGGCGATAGTAAAGGCTGTGATGTGGGCGTGCCACGGTAGGTAGTGCCTGGAAGACTTGTACGCATCAGATGACGATTCAACCTTGCCCATGACTGATCACAGGGCCGCGTTAGTAGTACCGCACCTGTCCGATGGTTCATGTAGGCACAGTCGACGGCGTGAAGGCGGCGAGGGGCGTCATAAGATAAGCAATTATGTTGCCCTCGTTGTGCTCGCAAACCTGAAACAGCGACGGCCATTGATCATGGTATTGGAGGCAGAGACCAAGCTCATGTGTTTCCACCAGACTGTCTAGATTGCATTTCGAAAACTTGTCCAGGTCATCGGGGCGAGAGCATCGAAAAGGTATCATAGCAGTTCTTCCATCCGTTACTGCCCTGGTTCGCGACCGGAATCGATAATAAGAGAAGCAATCAATGTACTTACACCATCCCTACCTTTGGCGCCTGTAAGATCGGCGTTTCAAGGACGTTTTGACCTAGCGGGGATTTCCTCTACCTTGCGACTTGTAGTCATTGACCGTTCGAATTTAAAAACAGTGGTGCGACAACGCCAAACCACTAGGTACTTGTTGAGGCAAGCGGAGGATTGGGCCTGTCAGGCCAGTCAAGCGACTGTACTTATATATATATATATATATTACATAGCCAATTTTTATACGTCTATCGCTTAGTTGCTATTATAGAACATAGAAAGGAAACTGTGGGCTGAAATTATAAACACTACTTAAATATAAAAAAGGTATAACTATATGTAAAGAGTGAATCTTTGCCATGTTTTGCAGCAGCTAAATGTCTTTGCTGCGGAGCTCACCCTGGGAAAAAGAGAAATTGTTCAAGCACTATAGACCATAAAAGTAGAATAAGCATGTTTTTGTGTCATATGTTTCTAAATGTTTTACCTGATGAAAAAACGCCTGTACCTGCGAAAATAGCCATAACGAACATACAATAGGTTGCGGCAGAGATGAAAAAGAAAACCTTGGACAAGCTATATCCTCGTTGAAGAGGACAACGTCCCACCAGGAATCCACCTGGATATGATTCCTCAGTGTTTTGTACAAGTCGGTGAGATGCGCCTATTTGTCTTGAGTCGGTTAAGCCAAGTGGCCCAGCTATCGCAAAAGCCCCAAGTCACAAACACTTGATGCGTACGGCGTTGAGCTTTGATACTCGGTTTTCGTAGCACGCCATATAATATTCTGCATGGCTTTCATGCTAAGAAGCCTACCGCTACCACGCCGCTGTGTTAACTATTAAGGACGGGCCTTCAGCAACCAGATGATTGCAATCACGGGTTGTGTGATTGGAATCATGTATCGGAAGCCTTCTCGACGTATCATTGAGTCGCCTCGTAGTCGATCCAAGGCTAGAAAAAGCAAAACGACGGCGAATGTTACCATGACAATGTTACAAACCGGCCGTAAATGGAGATGAAAAGACCCGTATATGCGAATGATTCCATTAAGAAGATTCGCAACGATATACGAAGTAGAGATGCGGCCGTCCTCGCCATCTCCAATATCCCTAGTCGAAGCACGACCAGCTCTTTTGTGGTCTGCGTGTCGCTTCGAGGCAACGAAGGAAAAGTTGTGACCGCAGAAGCCGCCTAACGCGTTGACGATGGCGACAGTTCCAAGCTATGCTAATAAGTAGAGGTCCCATTACCATAGGCTCATGACTTACAATGCGAATGTAGATACAGAGGGGATCATAGCTAGACCTGGCCATGATTTCTAGTATGGTTTAAATTTTTCCCAATCTAAAATCGTGGTTGAAAAGTTTGAGAATATTTGCAGATCTGCCGATGTATATACATTCGTATAATAAATTCGAAGCTATCATTCTATAGGTACTATGGCTATAGTTAGAAATATTTTGTTATTATAATTATTACTAGTTATGACTGCTTTTAGATCTGTTTATTTTATGCAATATTTTTATTTTGTTACCTATTTATCTGCTGGACTGCATGCGCGATGAAGACCAGAAACCATGATTGATTACCAGGCTTTGAGACGGTTATATGCTATACGTCGTAGGTGACGCCCGTTCGGCTTAATCTTCTCAGCACATGCACACGCGTGCCTCACGGCTCAGAACACCTTGTACTTGGTCCCGGTACTGGCAGTAGCCTATTGCTGATTGATCCATGGTGATGCATGTGTATCAGGTCAGCTGACTGGAGCGATAACATGTGGCTGATTTTGATTGTCGTATGCCGAGCCGATCGCATCCATCGCCAGCCTTATGAAGAGTTTTCTGCTTTTTTTTTTTTTCATTTTCCTGGTTTTAAATTTTAATTTTCCTGGTAGGGCTCGTTCCTTTCTAGGCTGCCGGAAACGAATAGAAGACAAAATACGGGCGAAACTAGCAAGGAATAGACTTTTTCATGCTCGGCGAACTTACTATATTGTCAAAGTACGTACTAATGTACTGTATGTACAAGGTACCCAAGAAGCTAGTAGTAACATTCCGCGTCGACTTGTGGCAGTGCAGTACAAGGCCAAGAGAATGAG
The DNA here is from genome assembly GCA_018831755.1 of Niveomyces coronatus. NCBI lineage: Eukaryota > Fungi > Ascomycota > Sordariomycetes > Hypocreales > Cordycipitaceae > Niveomyces > Niveomyces coronatus. The sequence goes on along the minus strand of JAFEME010000092.1, from coordinate 58,287 downwards.
CATCATCACCAAGCTGTCTGTGTCTGTGTCCCGATGCCTAGCCGATGACGCTGAAATCTTGGCGTCAAAAAGGAACGTCGATGAACCTGTCTCGCTGGAAATTGGAGCACTCGGGAGCCCGGCCTTGCCTAACCTGTTGACTGTTGCATTCTCAGTCATTTTCAAGGCTTACGGGGAGGGGGGATCCGCAGCTGTACCCCTGACGTTTGACATGCAGGCAGTTCAAAGGAAAAAGAAGGCCACGGAACTCCGCATCATTTTCATTGCTATTCCTCTGCCAATCCCGCCCGTTTCCCCTTGTCGAGAAATTGAAATCGCAAGACCACCACCGCCGCCGCCACCCTCGCTCATCGTCGAGTCAAGAGGCGCAGGTCGGCGACATCTCTAGCACGTTCCTAGTACTAGTTCACTAGCCGGTAAATCCCCTAGGCGCGAGACTACACTGATTCCGGGCTCGTGGGATAGCTGCTAGTGGAATACTACTGTAGGTACGGTACTGACAAGTACTGTACATACTACAGTACTACAGTAAAGTCAGCCTCTGCATCGGCTGGCAGCCCGACTGGTTCTCGCCTCTTCGCCGGGATAACAAACGCAAATTATTCAAGGAGAAAAAGGAAGCAGGAGAAGCAAAATGTCCAAGGAAGCGCTCTACGAAAAAGTGCCGTCGCCCACGCTCAAGGTGTTTTCCAGTCCGCTCAAGGAGGCGCAGGACGGTCAAGGACATGCGCCCGCAGACGAGGGGAGCTTCAGCGTCGTTGACGAAGATCGCTTCGCGCCTGACCACCGCAGACACCCCGACAACTATCCGCGACTGCAACGCGTATGTTCATGACGAGATCGCCGCGATGTGACCACGTATAGCACGCTGACGGCAGAGACTCAGCACGAGGAGCCCACGCTGCTAGAGATCTTCTACGACTTGTTCTTTGCTGCCACGTACAATGCCTACTGTGACGTCCAAGAGGTGACCAACCATGCTTCCTTCAAGGCCTCTATTGGTTTCTTTTGGTGCGTCGATTTATTGCCTTGCCTATTCGCTGATGATTCTGAAAGAAGCACGCTGACACAAGACGCAGTCTTTTGTGGTTGACGTGGTTCAGCGTGACCATCTTTGACGTCCGCTATGCCACCGATTCCATCTTTTGTGAGCCCAAATCGCAGCGGCCACCATGTGAAGACGACGACTAACAGAGAGGAAACAGCTCGTCTCAACACCGCCATCCAACTCGGCGTCCTCATTGGCTTCGTCGTCGTCGCGCCCAAGTTTGATCCCACGTCACAGGACAGGCCGACGATGCAGGCAATGTGTACGTCAACGACACCCCCTATCGCTCTGAGACGAGGCAGCTAACCATCTCCAGCCGTGATACTTGCCATATCCCGCTTTGATCTCGTCGCGCAGTACATCTGGATGACCGTACACGTCCGCCGATATCGCACTACCCGGGTGCCACTGCTCGCCCAGATGGCCATCCACCTGACCGCCGGCGCCGTCTACCTCGGCCTCACGTTCCGCTTCAGCGACGGCCACCGTAGCCGCGCATACATCACCTGGTACTGCGTGGCCGGTGTCGAGGCTACCGTGAGCCTGCTCTTGTCCAACTACTCGCCAATCGTCAGCCTCGGCAAGACGCATCTGATGAAGCGCCTGACGCTGCTGACTGTCATGATTCTCGGCGAGGGCATCGAATCGATTGCCAAGAAAGTCCTAGTCATCGTGAAGAATCCTGGCGCCTGGGGTATGCCGTTGTCTCCAATTCTGTAGAGCCATAATGAGTTGGTGTACTAAAAAAATGATTGCAGATGCAACTACCATCGGCCTCGTCACGGCTGCTGCGGCGACAATTTACTTCGTCTTTCTCGTCTACTTCGATTGGCTCGGCTCGACGACGCACCTCCCGCCGCTACGTCGCAACTTCTGGGTCGCTGTTCACCTGCCTTTTCACCTCTCCCTCGTGCTCTTCATGCAGGGGTTCTCACAGCTGCTCCTCTGGGGCAAGATTGCCAAGCAGCTGCAGCGCGCCTTCGACTATGCAGACCCGACCAACGACGCCGCCGTGCTAAACGGCACTGCAACGAGTCTCTCCATCGCGCAAAGCGTTAACAGCTCAGTGCACGATTTTTTCAGCATGTACCCGGCCAAGCTGGAGAGTACAGACAAGGCGGTCAACGCCGCCATCAGCAATATCTCGGCGCTGCCCGACAACCTCTGGCCGCACATCTCGCAGCTCGTCCGTGACAGTGGCAATGGCAGCACCATCACGTCCACGTGGACGCAGCAGGACGTAGATGGTTTTGGCTCGCTACTCAATGCGGTCGTCAATCTGGCCGCCGCCATGGCGAATGCCATCTTCAGCGCGTTCGGGACAAAGGTCAGCGGTGAGATACAGGCCAACAACAAGGGTCTAGAGCAGCAGGACAGTCGCGGCTTCCAGATTGCTGTGCAGGACAAGAACTGGGATCGTTATGGCCTGGTGGTAAGTTTGAATATCCCTTTCCTCTCTGCCCCCTCCCGTGGAGGCTGCTTTTCTTGGTGCTTTCCTAACTCGCGGTGACCCAGTTTGTCTATACGTACATCAGCACGGCATGTACAATCCTCTTTGTCCTGCTGCTGAAGCAGTTGTGCGACGGCTACGTCTATAGGGGATGGTCACTTATCCGTCAAATCATCATCTTTCTCCTTGCCATCGGCACGGGCCTGGCAACGCTCGTGTGGTTCAATGGCGAGCGGGTCAGGCTCTGGCTGCAGACGCCGTGGGTGCTGCCGTCGCTGACGTTTGTGTGGATGGTAATGGTTGTCCTGACGCACGTCAACGTTGGCGGCGTCAAGCTCAAGACGAGCCATTTACGGTGGCGACACTCACGCAGCAGGGCGTAAGATTACTTTGCAGGGAGGACGTGTGATTTTAGCGAATCGTGCATATATCAAAGACTTGGCGTTGGGAATACCTGGTGTAGTTGTCTCGGAAAACTGGTGCTGCGCTGTTGACAATGCGAATAATATTGTGATAGGTTCTGGATATAATAAAGCTCGAATGGGGTGTTTCTTGGTCTGACGATTTGTGAAGCGAACGAGACTTATGCTGTCCGTATTCTCGACAACTACAGCATTACAAGGTGCACACCGCTTCTTCCGTCACGAAATGCCTACTTTGCAGAGTATCGATGTCACATTTGAACGCCAATTCTGCTTCTGAATCATGTTGTTGCGCATGCGAGCTGCCGAACCTACTACCGGAACTGCGGTACATGATTGTGCTGACGGGCTGGGCGCTGACAACCGAGGAAGCCGATGCGCGGTGCAGCTGCACTTGATCGATTGCAGTTCTTCCACCAGTCGGCGACTTTTGATATCCTTGAACAGAATATCTTCCGAGTATCGCACAACATGGTGGAGGGGGGACGCTACATTGCATGTTGAATGGATTCAACCATGTCACTTGCTTTGCGCGGTTAGCTGTGTAGTCCTTGACCAAGAAGTTGCTGTTGACGACGGTGTATGTCAATGTCTCCAATAGTCTTCCTCGCTCATCATGATGAAGTGGTCCGAGAGGCAGCCTGCCTGCAAAAGCGGCGGAGAGGAAAGCATCTCACCCTTGTCTTCGACATCTCAAGACACAAGAGTTTTAATAGACTCTAATTCCTATGCATTACCCCGCAATCCATCGCTCGATCTATAGAACAGACTTGGCTCGGATGAGAATACCTATCTGCCGCATCTTACCTCACCCCGCGCGCCGAGGCGGGTTGCGAGGCTCGCGCTGGGAGGGCCGTTGGTAATGCTCCGCGGAAGGGGGGGGGGTTTGAGTATCCGAGGGCTGGCTGGGCCGGAATGTCGCCCGACGATGCGAGGCCGACGCTTGGTCAGATTGAGCCACATCTTTCATATTATGCGTGAACGTGGCATGATGTCCCAGTAGAATGACCATATGTTGGGGTGATTTTCGCTGCCCGTGATGTGCGGGCTGCGGCCAGCTTGAACCGGTTCTGACCTCACCTCCTGCCGCCTCTAAAGAGCGGAAAGATTTCGACGGCCAATCATGATGCAACTTACGGGAGAGAGCTTGCTACGGCTCGGGCGGGATAGTTTAGTCATGGCACGTCTCGGCACAAACTCACATCGTTGCATTGCCACGAAACGCCCGCGAGGAGAGCTCACCGCCGCAGCCTTGTTTGCAAAACTCATCTACAACTCTCGGAACAATCGGGGAGAACTTCGCGCCGTGAGTCGTTCCATACTTGCAGCTCGACAAGCCCTTCTTTTGATTGTCCATGGCTGACCCGAGAAAAACGAGACTTGGGGTAATGTCATGGGATCGTCTCAGAGTGCGTCTCGTCTGACGACTCTGGGAAGACATCCGGTCCTCAAATGATGTTATCATAGTCTCCGTCACTCAGAGATACACTTTCTGCGTCAGCCTCGGCCGCTTGTTCTGAGCCGACTTTCTCCTTCCGCCTCCACGCGACACATACACGAGCTTGGAGTATATAAAGGGCCCCCCTTCCGGCTACGTCTGGCACAGCATGCCCATCAACCACAGATCCTACAATCATCTCAATTCAAGAAACCGACTTTCTTTGCGAAAAAAAATGTACGTCACCAAGGCTCTCGCCCTCGTCACCCTCGCCGTCTTCGGCGTCGAGGCCTGCAACCCCGGCGAGTTCCGCTGCGGCAACCGGGGCGGCGCCCCCGGCCCGGACGGCGCCATATACATCTGCAACGCCTCTGGGCGCTGGCAGCTGAGCGCCCAGTGCGGCGGTCCTACCTGCTGCCAGGGCGGCGGCAACAATGTGCACTGCGTCTGCTGAGCTCTCGTGAGTCAGAAGGAGAGGCTTGACTCTGGCAAGATGTGTCGCTAACTATGAAAGATTGGATGAATAGTCAAGTCACTTGGATTTGGGGACTCTTGCATCGATTGAAGGCTTGGCCAGTTGGGATCTATGTGTCAATTCATGAGGAACATGATAGTATTGATGAATTGATGCAAATTTCATGAGTCAACGTTGAGAAGAACACCGCTAGGAACTAAAGACACCTCTGTCCGCTCGAAATGTGTCGTATCGCAACACTGCACCGAGTAATACACTAGCTCCCAGCGCACTGCTCGTGTTAGCAACAAGCCTCATGTAACGTGATAGTGTGTGCTCACCAGTCCTCGGCGGAGCAGTACTCCGTCGGGTTATGGCTGATGCCGTCCCTCGTCGGGGTGAAGATCATGCTCGTCGGGCACCGCGAGTTCGTGTAGCAGCTATCGTGGCCCGCGCCGCTGATCATGCGCTTCCACAGTTTCTTCCCCCCTCCCGGCGTCCGGGTCAGCCCCCCGCAGACTTCCTCGGCGCTCTTCTCCACCGCGGCGATGCAGTCGTCGTGGAAGGCCACGGCCGGGCTGTCGACGAGCAGCTCCCACTCGACGAGACATCCCTTCCCCGTGTCCTGCGCCAGTGCCTTAAACGTGTCGCGGCACTCGCTGACCATGTCGCCGAGCACGTCGTCGCTGGTGTGGCGCAGGTCGAGGGTGAAGGCGGTCGTGTGCGCCATGGTGTTGACGGTGCCGGGCTGGGCGGCAAAGATGCCGGTCGTGGCGAGGCCGCGGCGGGACTGCGCGATGGCCTCGGCGGCGACGACCATCTTGGCGGCGACGAGGACCGAGTCCTTGCGGGCGTAGAGCGGAGTGGTGCCGGCGTGGCTGTCGCGGCCGCGGACGGTGATGTTGAACCATTTAAAGGCCTGGACGCCTGCAGAGACGGAGGTTAGAAGGGAGATATGAGGCACGGGGTGGTTGGAATTTGCCTTGTACGACGCCAATCTTTAGGCCGTCGTCTTCGAGAACCGGCCCTTGCTCAATGTGTAGCTCAAAATGAGCAGCAAAGGGGTTTGTCTCGTGAGAGGCGGGTGCTTCACCATGGTATCCGATGCGGTCGAGCTCTTGCAAGAGCGTCTTTGCTTCTCCCTGATGTGGCGTTACCTCTTTCAAGTCCCACGCCTCCTTGAGAGGGACGGCTCCAGCCCAGACACCCGAAGAGACGGCCATCTTGGGGAACCGGGCGCCTTCTTCACTGGGAGAAGATTGTCAGCTTCATATCTCGGGACGGGTCAACATCATGGCTATCGTACTTTGTCCAATCTACCACTCCAATGCTTCCTGCAGTCTCGACATTGTTCTCCTGCAGCACCTGAAGGACCTCGAGGCCGGCCAGCACGCCGAGGATGCCATCGTAGCGGCCACCGGTGGGCTGCGTGTCCAGGTGGGAGCCCATCATGATGGGTGGCGCGCCGGCCTCCCTTCCCGGGCGAACGGCAAAGATGTTGCCCATCTGATCGATGGATGTCTGGCAACCGAGTGACTGGGCCTTCTGCACGAACCAATCGCGGACGGACTTATCCGAGTCGTCGAGGCTGAGTCTAGCCATGCCGGTTTCGGTAGATTGTCTGCGACGCAGACTTTTAGCGGAAAGCGTAGCGCACTATTTCGACAGCGAAAGATGGAAGAAGAAGTCCCAGGCTTCAGGTTGAGGTTTTGATGAATGAAACAACAAGAAAAAAGACATGACATACTCTCCATAGCGGTGGTCGGCGCCGTACTGACAGCTCTCGTGTAGAGAGGCGGCGAGACGGTCTGCATTGACGCGCAGGGACAGCTGTGATGGCTGCGTAGAAGGCATATTATACGGCACAGTTTTCGAATTCAAGAGGACATTAATTATGAGGGCAAGATGTCGTTGGGGAGTTCAGTTTAACGATAGGCAAATCAAGGCGAGCGGTATAGACGGTGCGGGGGTGGAGAGGAGGCGCGCCGGCGACCGGTGATGACCGCATGAACCAGTTCGCTCGAAACTGATGGGACGCCTGCCGCCGAGTGCCGGTAGCATGGAGGGCCAAGGTCAGCGGTGCATATGGTTGCATCGGAGTTTACGAAGCGAGATGCAGGGCGGCTGGGCCGAGACATGAGATGGATGCGGGGCCACGGACGAAGGGATGTGGCTGTAGCTGGGAATTATAAGATATCTTTAGTTGATGCAGATTGGAGATGTGTGAATTGATTGAGCTTGTATGAGGCTAGACTCAGCTTCAGATCTCGAATCTGAGTCACGGTGCGTCACTATGAGTTCATGCTCCGTATCACAAGATAGGTAATTCACCAGATGGGAATGCACGATACTGTTAAGACTAGAGCCATTCTACCTTCACAGAGCTACTGACAAAAACGGATTGGTTTCTTTTCGATAACCCCGGCGAGACTGACACGGTAATTGAAGGCTGTCGTGTAAGAGCACTTTGAGCAACGGGGAGGTGACGGCCTACCCTCCTCGGCGAGAAAGTAAAAGTGATTCGCGTGGTCTCAGACACGCATGGCTTTGAAGTGATATGCAGAGACTTTGTAGAGATATTTTGCAGGAGTCTGCCGCCAAACACCGATTGTTAGCAGCCAGTCGAGGCAGATGTGGCGGCGTTTCGTGACTATATCTTAGTCACTCCTACAGAGTCTTTAAACTTCAACTGTATATTTACGATAACAACAAAAAAAAAGGATGATATGTGAGAAGACTATTGATAGCATGATTAGTACCAATCTCGTATACAGAAGTTCGAGACGTGTCGGCTGGAAGCTCCTCATCCAGGCGATATTGAAACTAGCTAGTCGATAGACTTAACTCCTTGTCTACACTTCACTCTTCATCCATGTGGTGGTACGGGCACTTGATCAATGCCCAACCCTCATTCACCGTTATTTCGAGTTTACAACGTCTAGCCGCAACTCAAAAACCTACCCCGGCTTCAGCCAGGCCTAGCCCTAATCTACAGTCGCGGCTCCCTCGTCATGGCGAGTCACAATGACTCAAAAAGGTCAGCCGCGGATAGTCTGGCCCCAGCAGCCACAAAGCATAGAGCGACACTAGCATTCTGCAAGATCGACGCGTTCTTACCCCAGATAATCTCCCTCCCCAAAAGCGACTCCTCATTCCAATCAGGACTCCACTCACACGCTGGCCGAGCTGAATCCTCGACAAATCAACGCTCTCTGATTGGGCAGCGGCATAACCCATCTTATCGTCTTCGAGGTCGAGGACCAAGTCTAAGGGGGGGCTGTAGGTGTTGAGATGAGTGTCGTGGAAAACATGTATAAGTATTGCGTGGTGAGCACGCTTTGCAGATCGCAGCAGCTTTACACGCAGATGCAGCTTCCTCCTCCGACATGACGATGGCTTCTTCTGAAAAGGAACTCGAAAAGGGCGACACCCTCTCGACCACCAATGAGGTGTCGACCAGGATTCACATCGACCCCGATGCCGAGAGAAAGGTGCTCTCCAAGTTTGACTGGTTTGTCATGCCACAGATGTCCATTCTCGTCCTCTTTGGCTACCTCGACCGATCAAACATAGGTAATAACTACCCATCACACTACGTTCCATCCCAGCATCGTTCCATCATGTCTGACCCAGCCCCTTTCACCTCCAGGCAATGCCCGCGTCTTCGGCTTCGAGGCCAGCACCGGCATGTCCGGCACCGACTTCAACAACATCTCCATGTTCTTCTACGTCACCTACATCATCTTCGAGACGCCCTGGGTCATGGCCGTCCGCCGCTTCGGCCCCGGCCGCGTGCTCGCCGTCGCCCTCGTCTGCTGGAGCGCCGTCACCCTCGGCACCGGCTTCGTCCACACCTACCCGCAGGTCATTGCCTGCCGCGTGCTGCTTGGCGCCGCCGAGGCCGGGCTCTTCCCCTCGCTGACCTACGTCATCTCCGGTATCTACCCGGCCACCGCCCAGGGCAAGCGCGTCGCCGTGCTGTATAGCTCCGTCGCGCTGTCGGGCGCCGTCGGCGGGCTCATCGCCTACGGCATCCAGTCCATGGGCGCGCGCCGCGGCCTCGCCGCTTGGCGCTGGCTCTTCATCATCGAGGGCGCTGTCTCGTTCGTCGTCGGCGCGCTGTGCTGGGTCACCCTGCCAGGCTCGCCCGAGACGGCCTGGTTCCTGAGCGATGCCGAGAAGGAGACCATGGCGCTGATGAAGCTGCGCGACCACCCGTACGAGACGTCGGACAAGTTTTCCTGGAGGCAAGTCAAGCTGGCCGTGCTCGACCCGCTGGTCTGGCTTGCGTCCATTTCGCTCTTTTGCTCGTCCATTGCTCTCTTCGGCTTCAGCACTTTTCTGCCGACCCTGCTGAAGGGCATGAAGTAAGACGCGTCTCGGCGCCTACATACTTGGGAGGAGGACTAATAGCCGCAGGTACACGTCGCTCGAGGCAAATTATCTCAGCATTCCGGTATACGCCGTTGCGTGTATCGGTACGGCTTTGACTACATATGTCTCCGACCGAATCGGCCGCCGTGCCATCTGCCTCATTCACTCGCCGCTACTCGTTATGATCGGCTATGCTATTGCAGTCGGCTCGAGTAACAAGTCAGTCGGGTATTTCGGCATGTTCATAGTTGCCGGAGGCGTGTATGCCTTTAACACCGTGCTCATCACGTAGGTCATGCATCTCGCATATTCTCCAGATCTTCGCTAACCTGACGGCTCAGCTGGGTGTCTAACAATACACACCCTGACCACAAGAGATCGGTCTCCATAGCTCTCATCATATCGATTGGGAATGGAGCCGGCCTGGCCGCGTCACAGATCTATCCCGCGCGGGACGCCCCACGCTATCTGGTCGGGAACTCGGTCACGCTGGGGTTCGAGACAATGTCGCTGATTTGCGTAGCCCTCATCTACTGGCTCCTGCAGTACAGGAACCGGCAGAAGGAGAAGCTGATAAGCCAGGGAGTTGAGAGTAACGGCAAAGAAGGAGATTACAGTCTAGACTTCAAGTATGTGATGTAGCATGAAACTCAGCTCTGACTGGTCCGACCACGCGTCAACTTCTCTGAATATCCAGAGAAGCCCTTTTAGCAACCGAGTCTCGTCCGTGAGCGAGTCACATCGCCAGCTTCAAGCCGAGCGTCTAGTCTCTGACGCTTCGAGCCTCATATCACATCACCGTCAAAAGCACAGAAAAGTAGTTTTTTTCATGCAGATCAATAAATTGTCTTGCTACAATACAAGGGGATATGACTCAATATTATACCTTGTCATGGCTAATTGCCGGATCAAATGCATCTACGGGCCTGTCGGGTTGGCGGCGTTGCTCGGGGCAACCAGCAATAAGAGTGGCCCCAGAAGAAACAACTTCAACAACGCCAGCTCCTGCCCATCTCCATTCCGCCCATACATAGAATCAGACGCCCAACGAAAGAAATAAATCGGAAACAAGTTGCTGCAACCGCTACTATGAAGCTTTGAACGCGTTAAAACTGCTTCAAGCTTCAAGTACATTGCTAATTGCTTCTTTGGTTTCTGTAGCCGCCCACCAGAAACACGCCCGTCACGCTACGCGTCTTGTACAATTCCAGCTTGTAATCCAACCGTCCTTTCGCCTTTATCTTTTTCTGGCTCCATGGCGACAGTATCACCAACACCAATGGCCGCGGCCCCGGTTACGAGAGCCTCGCAGCGGCAGCTTCGACGCCCCCCCGCCAGAACGACAGCATCGCGCGGCGTGGCACAGCCTCCCAAGCCGCAACATAATCAGTTCGAGGACGACAGCTCCGAGGACGAGATACCTGTGCCTATGAAGCTCAGCGCTCTCACGAAAGCGCTTTTGGACGATGGAAATGAACTTGCGGCTCCTGCTCAGAGACCGCCGTGCCCCCCACGAACACGTCGTCAGGCAACTATGGCGTCCGGCCCGGCTGTCGTCACCCGGCGAAGCGCCAGGATGGGCTCGCAACAAAATGAAGGACGACTGTCGAGAAATTCGAGTCCAATTCGAGAGCCAAGCCCAGTGAGAAAAAGAGTCGTGCGTCTCAGCAATACGCCACAGAATCTCGGCCAAGTAGTCAGCTCGAGCAAGCATCGCCCGACCTCCGGCTCACAGCACCAGGCTCTCCCGGCAAGACCCAGTCCGGGGTCCCGTCAAGGTAGCACCGACGGTCTTCAGGACGATCATCGAATACCCGAGACGGACATCAACACACCAGCTCAGGGAAGAGTTGTTCGCATCATTACTGGCTCTGCTGGAAACCGCAGTCGTCTCGAATCCTCTGGCCCGCCATCTGGCCGCTCCCATGACCGCTCAGCCATCGATCGTTCCGCCGTAGAAGCTGACGTGGACGCCGAGGCCCCGGACACAGCTGCGCGCAATGCATCATCAGGCGGCGGCAGTATCTCCCGGCACCCATCCACTAGAAATCGGGAAGAAAATCCCAACTTACAGAGTTCGATGCGCGTGAAACGTGTTGGGAAGCTTTCGGGCGGCTTTCTGAGTGGGCCCGCGCGGCGCGGTCGTCGACGACAGAGCGAGGAGGATGGCTTTGGCGAAATCGGTTCGCAGGAGCCCGACGCTCCGATCCGAGATCAGCCTGAGCAGACACCGGTGTACCCTGAATTCAACTCGGGCAGCCCCGTTAGTGCCAGCGCTGTGCGTAATTCACACAGACGAAACGCCTCCAAAGTGGAAATTCGCGCGGACTCTGCCAAGGCCTCGCCCCAGCCCCCAGAAAATCGCCCGGCGCGCGAGCCAGAGCCGTCTCGAATCGGAGACATTGGCCATCTTCTCTCTGTTGGGCAACTTCAACTGCCTGCTGATGACAAGGAAAACGAGATCCCATTTCACCAAAAATGGGCCAAGTCTTCCATCGGAGTAGACAAGCCAGCTCTTCCTAGCCGCATCGATATTGCCATGCACAGAGCCCCTTCTCCGGAAAGGAAGCCGCTGAGCTCGATTGCTCGTAATACCACACCCCACCGTGCTGCACCACCCCCTCCCCCCCCGAAGATGTCAGTCCTCGATGCCGCAACATCTGCAGCTGGAGCCGCCACTGCTCAGACAAAGCAACGCCGAAATATACTCAAGGTCAACAACAAAGTCTACACCCGTCTCGATTGTCTTGGACGAGGCGGCAGCGGCAAAGTTTATCGGGTCATGGCTGAGAGCGGTACCATGATGGCATTGAAGCGCGTTTCGCTCGAGAATGCCGATGAGTCAACAATCAACGGCTATCTTGGCGAGATTGACTTGCTCAGGAAACTCACCGGCGTCGATCGAGTTGTCAACTTGTACGACTCCGAGATGAATCATGAAAAGCAAATGCTGAGCTTGGTATGTCGATACATGCCACCAAACGACGATAACAGGCTAACAACATCCACAGGTCATGGAGATGGGTGAGAGAGCTTTGGACAAGGTCTTGCACAGTCACCAGAACACGGAGTCTTCCAAACTTGACCCTGTGTTTATCCGCTTCTATTGGAAAGAAATGCTGGAGTGTGTTCAGTCTGTCCACAACCACGACATTGTCCACTCTGACCTGAAACCTGCCAATTTTGTCCTTGTCCAAGGTCGTCTCAAACTGATCGACTTTGGCATTGCGAATGCCATTCAGACAGATGAGACCGTCAATGTACACCGCGAAACGCAGATTGGTACGCCCAACTACATGTCACCAGAGTCTCTCATGGACTCAAACAGCACTCGAGGGCCCCGGGTGCCCGGTCGGCCGAAACTGATGAAGCTCGGCAAGCCCAGCGACGTCTGGTCGCTCGGATGTATTCTGTATCAAATGGTGTACGGAGTGCCGCCTTTCGGCCATATCCCTAATCATATGACTCGATGCCAAGCCATTATCAACTGGGATTATGCCATCGAGTTCCCCACGCGCGCTACAGGCGGCTTTCTTGTACCCCCCTCCCTCATTCGCACGATGAAGCGCTGTCTTCTCCGTGATCAACACATGCGTCCTACTTGTGAGGAGCTACTGCACTTTACGGATCCCTTCCTTTACCCTGCCGAGATCGGTGAGAAGGCCCTTCCTATCGATGAGGAGCTTCTCGGACGCATCATTCAAAGTGTCGCTACCCGATGCCGAGAACGCATGCCAACTGAGGCCGAAGCCTCAAGTATATGGCCCCAGGCATACTGGGCCAGCATCCGCAAAGCGATGGTTGGGAAAATGTAAATACGTCATGGAATCTGAAATGAGGCGGTTCGGATCGTGATTTTATATCGTACGGCGTTGATGATTCTTGTTCTTTCCTTTCGCCGATCTGTTGGGTTTATACTACTTAGTCTACGCGGCGCGCAGCACAGCTCGGAGTTGGCGGTTTTTTTCTTCTTCCTTCAGATTGCGCTCGTTATATTATACCATTACTGTTGGCGGTTTTTCAGAGTGACGGACAAATTTGTCGAGAAGGGACACGGAATAAAGGTGGCGGTCAGATTAATACATGCTTCAAAGATTGTATGCTGTTTATATCGTACACTGGTTGTAAAACTCTTGATACAGTCGGATGTAACCTGGTGATGTTCCCTCGCCATCCACCTCCCTTGCTCATTGACTTATGTCTTCAGCATTCTTAATTGTCAGGTCTGATATCCTAAGCATGGTGTACCGATGTTTGCTCTGGACACGACGTGCACGTCGTGTCCTCCTCTTCTTCTTGATCTTGATACGAAGGGGCTCAGACTCCGTGCCGAGAACCGTCGCCCGACACTCAAACAGCGCCTCGTCGATGTGCGGCGCACCCTTCATGGTGTAGTCGCGGCTGCCGAGAACGCTCGCGCGCGTGAGTCGCAGCACGTCCCCGGGCACGACCCCGGGCATGCGGAACGGCAGGCGGATCTTGTCGCCCTCTTGGACCAGGTAGGGGAACCCGTGGATGTGCACGGTGATGTAGTGGCTGGGTTGCGCAGCAAGAAACGGAAGCAGGTTCCGAATCGAGTCGGCGACGGGAGCGGGAGGCGGCGAAGGGTGGCTCTTCTTCAGCGCGATGGGTCGGGGCTGGGCGGCAGACGGATTGGCCGCATTGTTAGGGTGATGCTGTTGCCGCGCAGGCTCGTATACGGTATGGAGAGGCCGTCGTAATGATGATGGTGCGGCGAATGAGATGACCGGCTGGGCGAGGGCGCGCTGTGGAGGTGGTCGGAGCTCCAGGACGGAGCGGAGGAGGGCCCTGCTCATTTCGACTTCGGTGTCCTGCGAAGCACCACTGCTAGATAATTTATTCTACGCCAGAGAGGTTGACGATGGGTTACAGATGAATTGGTAGAGCAGTAGCGGATTAGCATGGCTCCGGTTCCGTTTTAGCCACCCGACTTTTGTCACCGCTAGCTTTTTCTGCCGTAGGCTCCACTTCCCGAATTTTCAAGTCGGAGCCCGTTGCTGAGGTACATCAGGATTGAAAAAGCGACAATTGTGATTTTACCGCTAAAATGGTACGTTCAGTTGTTCTGATGTATGTAGGACTCTTACTGACAGACTCAGCCTCAAAATGAGTACATGGAGAGATGGCGCAAGCTGCACGGCCGCCGTCTCGACCACGAGGAGCGTCTGCGCAAGAAGACGGCCCGTGAAGGTCACAAGGCCTCGCAGGATGCACAGAACCTACGCGGTCTCCGCGCGAAGCTATACCAGAAGAAGCGGCACCACGAGAAGATCCAAATGAAGAAGCAGATCAAGGCGCACGAGGAGCGCAACATCAAGACAACCGACGATAAGGAGCCGTCGGAGCCAATGGCCGAATTCTTGCTCGACCGCAAGCAGCCGCAGAACGCCAAGGCGCTGAGCAGCGCCATCAAGAACAAGCGGGCGGAGAAGGCGGCCAAGTTCAGCGTGCCGCTCCCCAAGGTGCGCGGCATCAGCGAGGAGGAGATGTTCAAGGTGGTTAAGACGGGCAAGAAGATCCAGCAGCGGGCGTGGAAGCGCATGGTGACGAAGCCGACGTTTGTCGGGCCGGACTTCACGCGGCGCAACCCCAAGTTCGAGCGCTTCATCCGCCCGATGGGCCTGCGGTACAAGAAGGCCAACGTGACGCACCCGGAGCTCGCCGTGACGGTGCAGCTGCCCATCATCGCGGTCAAGAAGAACCCGCAGAACCCCATGTACACGCAGCTGGGCGTGCTGACAAAGGGAACTGTCATCGAGGTCAACGTCAGCGAGCTGGGCATGGTGACGGCGGGAGGAAAGGTGGTCTGGGGCCGCTACGCGCAGGTGACGAACAACCCGGAGAACGAGGGGTGCATCAACAGTGTTTTATTGGTATGAGGTGGAGGTTGGAAGGACAAAAGGATATACGATTCTGTGATTGCATGCAACGGCGTTGGGTGTTTATTTGTTTAATGTAAAGGAGGGTCATAGTGAAGATGTTTCTAAAGTTGGGATATGATACTACGTTAAAAACATGCAATCGTCTTCATCTATGCTCTTTGTAAAATATCGTGGTCCCTGATTGACGGCGGGGCAGCAACGTGGGGCCCGGCAGGCGGTGACTTCGAAATTATTTTCTGCCCGCAAACCCATGCCGCGATGAAACTCCCTCCCCGCCCATTTTATAGGCTTTCTCGCAGCAAGACACACTTTTTTGAGCGTTTTCTTGCATTTGCAGTTGAAGATGAGCACCGACAAGATGGATGTTGAGCTTGCTCAGCAGAAACTGAGCACCATGGAGCACAGCGAGCAGCACTACTTTAAGAGGTGAGTGTGTTGAGTGAGGACCCCGTCGAGGGAGAAGATGCTAACAGGTACAGCTACGACCACCACGGTATGAGAGATTGCGCGGTGTCGTGAGTGCGTTGACTGATATAGATAAAAGGCATCCACGAGGAAATGCTGGTGCGTTTTTTCTTTACTCCTTGTAACGAAGAGCAAATTTAACAGCAACTATAGAAGGACGAGGTGCGCACGCGATCGTACATGAACTCTATCCTGCAAAACAAGCATCTCTTCAAGAACAAGGTCGTGCTCGACGTCGGCTGCGGCACCGCCATTCTATCCATGTGAGCGTCCGCCGGCCAATCCCCGTACTCATCCATCTTCTAACACTCTTGGGCCAAGGTTCGCGGCCAAGGCTGGCGCCAAGCACGTAATTGGCGTCGACATGTCCACCATCATCTTCAAGGCCCGCGAGATTGTCGAGACCAACGGCCTTTCGGACAAGATTACCCTCATCCAGGGCAAGATGGAAGAGATTGAGCTGCCCTTCCCCAAGGTGGACATCATCATCTCCGAGTGGATGGGCTACTTCCTCCTCTACGAGTCCATGCTCGACACGGTGCTGTACGCGCGTGACACATATCTCGAGAAGGACGGCCTCATCTTCCCCGACAAGGCGACGATCTTCTTTGCCGGCATCGAGGACGGCGAGTACAAGGAGGAGAAAATTGGATGTAAGTACCCCATCCCACGCCCCCACCTCAAGTAGATTTACAGCCCAACTCTGACACACAAAAAAAACAAAGTCTGGGATAACGTATATGGCTTCGACTACACGGCCATGAAGAAGACGGCCCTCTCAGAGCCCCTCGTCGACACCGTCGACGTCAAGACCGTCGTCACCGACCCGACGCCCGTGCTCACGCTGGACCTGTACACCTGCACCGTCGCCGACCTCGCCTTCGAGAGCGCCTTCGAGCTCACCGTCAAGCGCGACGACTTCATCCACGCCCTCGTCTCGTGGTTCGACATCGACTTCACCGCCTGCCACAAGCCCATCCGCTTCTCCACCGGCCCGCACACAAAGTACACCCACTGGAAGCAGACCGTCTTCTACCTCAAGGATGTCCTCACCGCTCAGGAGGGCGAGCAGGTCCAGTGCAGCGTCAAGGTCAAGCCCAACAGCAAGAACCGCCGCGACCTCGACGTCGACCTGGCGTACAGCTTCCAGGCCAGCGACGAGAACCGTTCCGCGCAGGCTGTGTGCGATTACCGCATGAGTTGATGTGGTGTGGAGTGGAGCTTATGATGATGATGATGTATCTGTGTGTGCATTTTTGTGGTCATGGTATTTTGTGTTTTCTTTTGTAAAAAGTGGACAATAATGATTTTGTTTTTTTTTTCCTCCTTCATTACGACCTCGGTTTAAAATGTCGAAAGATTGGCTCATACTTTTAGAGATGCTATCACGTCGTTCAAGGGTTGAATCACAACTAGAGGCGTATGGTTGGTATTTGGTTTCGTTTTTCAACAGTGGAAGGGGGCTTTCGTGATGCCGTCTGGACCGTGAGATCTGCGTGAGATCTGAGAGTTTCTAGAATCGCAAGCAACGTCCATATAGTTCAAGCCGGAAGAAAAGGGAGAATTCTTCTTTTTTTTGGTGTCCATAGTAGAGACACTTCTTCAGGAATAGTCGCCCCAGATTTCCGCTATGCTCTGGCTCAAGTTCCTGCTAAACTTTTTCTTGCCCACAATATGCCCCAGCTCGCCAAACACCATGTCCGCCTTGCGCTTCCTCCCCGCCTCGCCCTCGCCGCAGCGCCGGTACGCATCCACCAGGTCGTGCGGCGTCTTCCAGCGGCGCTGGATCTCGAGCGCGCGCTCTCCCGTGACGCGCCTCGTCGTCATGAGCATCTTGAGGTAGACGTCCTTGAGCGTCATCGTCTCCGACTTGGACGCGAGCGACGCAAACGCCGCGTACGTGACGTGGAAGCTCTCGGCGGGCCGAGTCTCCCGCAGGTGCGCAAGCAGCGGCATGTAGTTCTGCGCCGAGAGCACGCGGGTCGGGATCACGCGGAGCGGCGCGCGCTCGTATCTCGCCTGGAGCATGCGCGTCATGCGCGCGAGGTACTTGATGGTGTCGTCCATTTTCGCGGTGCGCTTCACGAAATAGCCGCTGACGACCTGCGTCGAAGCAATGGCCGACTGCACGGCCTCCTCGTAGCGGCTGTACGAGGCGGCGTCCATGGCAATCTCCTCGATGATGTAGACGACGCGGGTGGCGCCGGAACGGCCGATGCGAAATTTCTGCTCGTGGAAGCGCCCGTCCTTGATGCTGCCAATCAGGTCGTCGAGGCGTTTACGCTCCACGATCCAGTCCAGCGCAATCTCGTCGCCGTCGACGCCGTGGCGGGAGAGCAGGGAGGGATCGCTGCACTTGGCGATCCACTGCGCGTCACCGACCTCGAGGTTGCGCATGATAGCCTTGATACCCTGCTTGGCCAGCTCCTCCTGCATGTAGTCGCGGTCCGTCTTGGCCCGCACTTCGCGCACGTCAAGCAGCAGGTGTACCGTGAAGGACCCCGGCGGGATAAGGATAGGCGAGAAGTCCGGAATGGCGCTGGCGTCGGCCAAGGAGTTATGCAGCGCATCTTGCGTATCCGGGCCGTGAGCAAGAACCTCTGGCGAAAGCGATGGTGCTCGTTCTGCAGGAGGCGCCAACCTCGGAATGTTTGCGGTGATGTTTGCGGAGCCAGGCTCATCGGCCTGGATCGCATTTGCTCGCTTCATTCGCCTGGCTACCTCCCAGCCCTCATCGGTGAGCGCATACCGACGCAGAGGACGGCCCCGCTCATACACCAGCTCCTTTTGCACAAGCGTCTTCATTGAGTTCCAGGCCGTGTAGAACTTGGTCGGGTCACTTGGCGCGCTAAACGACGCGTCGCAGTTTGGCTGCGCAAGCTCAATGAGCTCCGTCTTGGTCAGGCCCGTGGCATCATCTTCTGCAAGCGTGGCGAGCGCCAGGATCAGCGCATAGGGCCCGGAGCGCAAGGTCGGCACGTACGCTTTCGGCTGACGTTTCTTCTTTGGCCTACTACCTTCCTGTGAAACATCAGCCTCTGCAGCTGCGCCCTGCTGCTTTCTGGCGCGCGGGTGCTCTGGCATAGGCAGCTCGTTGTCCTGGCAGTGCTTCTTGAGCTTTTCTTCCAAGCGCTCGCAAAGCTTGGGCCCAAAGCCTTTGAGCTGCTGCAGCTCGGACGGGTGCTGAAACGTCAAAGGACAAGCTTTGAGGGCATCGTAGGCGCGTCTATATGTTGTGACGCCCTTGGAGTTGCGCTCCCTGGCGACGTCGAGCCATTCTTTTACCCAGCTGAGAAGTTGCGGGTTGGCGCAGTTCTCAGCCTCCATCGTGTCATGAGACCAAATGCTTTCGAGTCGTGGAATATCCAATAGAGCCCATTGTATCACTGAGGACTGATATCAACGGTATTCGTCGTGCTCGTTCGTTGTTTCCCCAATGTTGATTTTGGCTGGTGGATCGCTGAATGCGCCAACATGACGCGGGCGCACGTGCAGCGCCTCTATCGTTTATGCCTGCGTACTGTGCGTCTGTCTGTCTTACTGTGGAAGTGGCGACCTGTTTGGACTCATCAAGTTTCTATGCCGCGACAGAACCTGAAATAAAAATTAAAATAGTCATCGAATGAGGAGCATTTCTCTAGTTTATTCTTGAAGCCCCTTCTATTTTTTATCGAGCTTGCTTGCGACTATTCTCTCAACCATCTTCTCTAGCAGCGGAATCGACTGCCCATCCGACCCGAGAATACCGGCCAGAGACTTTTCGGCATACTTGGCCATCATGTCCACCTCGATATTGACACTGTCTCCTCTACTCTTTTTGCTCAGCACCACCTTTTCCTGAGAGTAGGAAATGAGCATGATTTGAAACCATCCCTCCGCATCGTTCACCTGGGTCACCGTCAGACTCGTCCCGTCAATGGCGATGAAGCCTTTGTAGACAATGTAGCGCAACATGTCGCGGTTCTTGGGCTGGAAGCGAAATGTAATGGCGTTGCCGTCTTGCTCGGCAAGCAGAATCTCGGCTATCGTGTCTACGTGGCCTTGCACAAAATGTCCGCCCATGCGAGTGTCCGCGCGAACGGCTGGCTCTAGGTTAACTCGGCTGTTTTCGCTCAAGCCGCCAAGATTGGTAATGCGAAGAGTCTCTGGCGCAACTCCCACATTGAAATGGTCGTCTTTGAAAGATGTCACCGTCAGGCAAACGCCATTGACGGCGATAGAATCACCATCACGACAATCTTTGAGTAATGATGATCCAGATGCGATCGTGATTGTCATCTCAGCACTCCCAGTGGCGGCATCCTTGTCCAGGCGTGTTATCACTACAGGCGTCAGCGGCCCTGCGCCAAAAGCGAGTTGGGCATCATACCGCCGATATCTTCAACGATCCCAGTAAACATTGTGCTTCTGTGGAATTGATCTAGAGATCTGGTCGGTAGATTTGATATGCCTCAGCGGTAATTTTTACTTCTAATGAGGGGGCCGAGGTTCAGACATGTGTGTACTGTAGATGTGCCCCGCGATGTCTTGCTTATCGATTATGGCGGGCCAAAAAATTATTTGCCCACTCTTGCACTGCACCTGTGGTCGTTAGAGGTGAGGCAGAGACGCTTTTACTATATTTGTGTACAATCTTCTGCGTCCACCTGTATTGCATCGGAATATCAGCCTGCAAATGGCGCCAAGTCGACCGGATAAAAAGGAACAGCCCGATGCCGGTGCTATTCTCGATGATGCCGAAACGCTATTCGAGGTCGGGAATATCGACGAAGCTATAACCCTGGCGGACAAGGCGCTGGCCAAGACGGGCTCTGGCGGTGACTTTGAGCTTCGCGCCTTGAACCTACTCGGACTCTTACATGTCGAAGACGGTGACATCGAAGAAGCGCGCTCATTTTTTGAGCGTGCGACCAACATCGACAAAGATGGCGATCTCGACGAAAAAATTGGTGGTGGACCCGAAAAGTTTCTCTTCCTGGCTGAGCTTAGCGAGGAAGGAGGCCAAGATACTGTCAAGTGGTTCGAAAAGGGAGCATCGGCTTTGCGCAAGCAGATTCAGGTCCTCGGAGATGTCAAGACACAGACACCCGAACAAAAAGCTGCGCACGAAGAAAAGCAGAAGAAGCTGGGCGGCGTACTCTGCGCCGTCGCCGAGGTGTACATGACAGATCTCTCTTGGGAGGGAGACGCTGAGCAGAGATGCGAGGCACTCATCACAGAGGCCATGATGATCGCTCCGGGCTCGTCTGAGACATGGCAGACGGTGGCCAACGTACGCATATCGCAGGAGCGCAGTGACGAGGCGCGCGCGGCGCTTCAGCGAAGCTTGGAGCTTTGGAAGGACCTACCGCCTGAGGACCCTGCGATTCCAGACTTTCCAACGCGCATTGCGCTCGCACGGCTGCTACTAGAGACGTCCATGATGGAGGAGGCTCTCGTTGTGCTCGAGCGCCTAGTCACAGACGACGACGAGAGCATCGAGGCGTGGTATCTCGGTGGCTGGGCGCTCTACCTGGCGGGCGAGAAGCTGCGTGATGCCCAAGCTGGCAGTGCCAGCGGTGCGGACGCGGAAGACCTGAGGGCAACGTGGAAGTCGTCACGGCGCTGGCTGGCTCAGTGCTTGAAGCTGTTTGAGGTGCAAGAGTATGAGGACGAGCGACTGGGCGAGCACGCGGTCGAGCTGGTTCTGAGCATCAATAAAGAGATTGGCGAGCCGGAAGAGGGCGAAGATGAGTGGGATGAGGCCAGCGATGACGATGACGATGAGGGAGAAGAGGACGAGGAGATGCAAGACTGAGGTTGGCGCTACAAAAGGATAAGGGATCATTTCAGGACAAAAAGCAATGGATTTGATTGCATTTTAAGGCGTTGTGGCCAACTATGATAGATATCTGGCCTATTTATGACATACTCCGAAAGAGCTGCGATCGTTTAATACTGGTATGGACAATCGTGGACTTTGAAGGATTTTTTTTCCTTGCATTTTTTATGTCAAGGTCGTTCATTCATGTGGCCTCGACTACTAGTTTTTCCATCCGCTCTACAGGAGCATCCTCTTCCTCATCAGCGTCATCGCCCTTGGCCAGACCGCGCTCCCAGAGCTGCCGTCCCGTCATCTTGACCGGCTCCTTGACCTTTGCCTTTTTCAGCTCCGCCAGCCGCTCCTCCTCCTCGCGCGCGCTCTGCTCCTCCATCTCCCGCAGAAAACCCTCGCGCCACTTGACGAACGTCTCCGGCGTCACCGGCGTGCCCTGGAACTTCTTGTTCTCCTCGCGCTCGGCGGCCTGCCGCCTCTCCTCGAGGGCGCGCGCCACGTCGTCCTTGCGGTCCTGCACCAGCTGCTCCGCGGCCTCCTTGAGCGCCGAGACGACGGCGAAGACCATGGCCATGCCCATGCTCTCCTCGATGGTCGACCGCGCGCTCTCGAGCAGATGGTCGCGGTCGCCGCCGACGCTGAAGTACTGGCTGGTGCCGCTGTCGGGCGCGGCCGTGATGTCGAGGTCCGGCGCTACGTCGGGGTAGTCCTCCGGGTAGCGGACGGAGAGGAGGAACTTGGGGGGCTCCTCATCTTCCGGGTGGTCTGGGATGTCGAGGGCGACGGATATTCTGAATTCCGTTTCCGAGATGTCTAAGTAGAGTTAGCGCAGCAGATTTGTACGGGGATATTGTATGGCAACTTGCGTGTGATTTCCTCGGGAAAGATGGAATCGAGGACCTCCCTCTCCTCTTGTTGATCCTCACGACCCATGTCGACCCGGCTCAATCGTAAAAGTCGCAAAGATGACCAGTACTAAATATCGAGACTGAGAGTATTGCTAGTATGTCTGTACTGGCCATCAAACAAGGCCTATAGCGCGCAGATTCAGTGCTGCGCCGTCCACTGCTGTGGCGGGGTTCGCCCCGCACCCATTGGGCTTAGTACAGTCTCACCGCCTGGCAGATTAACGAAATTTTGGCAGTGCTGCATCCAAGCCTTTTTTTCATTTCGGGATTATCTTGAGCGTTGGTCCGTCCAAACACCATTTCGATAGACAAGCTGACACAATGGCCACCAAGTCAGCATCTTCTGGTAGCAAGAGAAAGGTGGGCTTGACTGACAAGGCCAAACCAAACGTCATGGCGAAAAAGGCCCGTCTTGATGGGAAGAAGAAGCCCGAACCTGTCGAGCAGAGCTCTGACGACTCTGATCTCTCGGACTCCGACGATGGGGGCGCCAAACTCAATCACCAAAAAGAGAGCAAGCCTGCAAATAAGGGCTATCAAAAGACTTTCGAGCCTGGTGCGTGGAACATTTTATCGGACCAAATTGTATACTAAGGTGTTTCAGGTCTTACATCCCGAGAGTCTCACGCCAAGCAAAAACAGCTTGCCGCAGAGCGCAAAGCCGCAAAGCCCCTCGCCGATCAGGTCCAACGCACAAAGAAGATCTGGGAGCGTCTTCGTCGAAAATCACATGTTCCCAAGGAGGAGCGCCAACAGCTCGTGGCTGAGCTGTTTACCATCATCACAGGCCGCATGAAAGACTTTGTCCTCAAGCACGACGCCGTGCGCGCCGTGCAGACGGCCATCAAGTATGCCAACCTCGAGCAGCGAAGGCAGATCGCGCACGAGCTCGAAGGTAGTTACGCTCAACTGGCCGAGAGCCGTTACGCCAAGTTTTTTATTGGAAAGCTCTTGGTGCAGAACGACGACGAGATTCGCGATCTCATCATTCCCGACTTCTATGGCCGCGTTCGCAAACTGATCAACCACACCGAGGCGTCATGGATTCTTGACGACATTTACCGCACGGTTGCGACCCAGGAACAAAAAGCGACGCTGCTCCGTGAATGGTACGGACCCGAGTTTAGCCTCAAGGAGATGACTAGAGACAAGGCCGTCACGGCCGACTTGAAGCAAATTCTCGCCGAGCAGCCTGGAAAGCGCGGACCCATCATGAAGTCGTTGCAGGGCATGATCAACACCCTTGTACAAAAGCAAATGACTGGATTCACAATGCTGCACGACGCCATGCTACAATACTACTTGGTCATGGAGGCTGGTACGGAGGAATTTACCGAATTTTTGGAACTCGTCAAGGGCGACGAGAGTGGAGATTTGCTCAAGAACATGGCCTTTACCCGCTCAGGCGCACGACTGGTGTGTCTGCTCCTGGCTCATGGCACGGCAAAAGACAGAAAGCAGCTGCTCAAGTGCTACAAAGACACGTTTACGACCATGGCTGGCGACCAATACGCTCACTTGGTCATTCTTACTGCCTACGACGTAATCGACGACACCAAGTTGACGGCCAAGTCCATCTTTCCGGAGCTGATTGGCGAGAAGAACGATGAGGTAGTGCGAAACATTGTCGGAGCGGTCAACAACACAACTTCAAGATTGGTGTTCATGTATCTTTTCGAGGGCATGTCCCGGGCATTGTTCCCTCCCGGTACGGATTTTGCACAAACCCTGCTGAAGGATGTACACGAAATTCGCAAGACGACGAGTAAGAAGGACGATGAGGCACGCCGTCAAGAGCTTACAGCCACACTCATTCCGCATTTGCTAGAAGCCATATTCTCGGCGCCGGCTGACCTCATGTCAACGGCGTTTGGCTGCCAATTTATTACGGACGTTCTGCTTTCCAACGAGGGCGACAAGACGGCGGCACTCGAAGCCGTTGCCAAGGCTGCACGGGGGAACCCGATCAGCGAGCCGATTCCCGAGGACGAAATGTTGGAGCCACCGACGCTGCACATATCTCAGACGCCGTTTGGGGGGCGAATGCTCAAGTCGCTCATCCAAGGTGGCCGGTTCGATAAGGCGGCAGGCAAGATCACAACGGTAGAACCTCCATTGAGATTCGCCAATACATTATATCCTATCATTGCCGATCATGTTGTGGCCTGGTCGACAGGGCCAAGCTCCTTTGTAGTGGTAGCACTGCTCGAGGCGGGTGACTTTGACAGCGCAAACGCCGAGGTGGTGCGTAAGACGCTGAAGAAAAACAAAAAGCTGCTACAGAAGGCGGCGACGGAGCAGACGGCAGAGCAGAAGGCAGCGCAGGAGGCAAAGGAACAAGCGGCGGCGGCGACGACGAGTTCAGAACAGGCGGCAAACAAAAAGAAGCCTGCAAATAAGAAGAAGTCAGAGCCAGCGGTAGGTAACAGCGGCAGCAAGCTATTACTAGAGAAGCTATAGGAAGATGTGCTGCCGAAGTTTGTGGCAGTGCAGTCTGGCGGCTAGGCTTGTGTGCAGGAAGACGGCGTCTTTTTTTTTTTTTTTGGTCAGCTTGTAATCTTGGTAGAAAGTCTGCATGTTTTGGAGCGAAATATACTGGTCATTGGTCAAGCCCAGGAGTGTTTGACACTGAGACATTCTGTTACTTGTTGTCTACGTGGTGGTTGCATTGGTAGGTTGCACAACGTGAGAGCTGAGCATCCTTTCCAGGCGGCAGAGGACTCGATGAACCAAATTGTTTGGTTCTGCTCCCATCTCTACAATAAGTGACCGACACTTCACTTTCATTATACATTCAAACTGCCGTGAGAAAATAGTCCCGAAATTCGAAAACGCAGTCTGCATCTGAGTATAGCGCCGTGATCTTCGAGCACGGAGATTTGCTATATATATATATATATGCCTGCATATCATTCGTCATACCGGTGTGTCCGCCATGATGCACAGCACGCCACAGGCGGCATGCATATCAGACAGCCTCTCTAACCGCCGACGACCTCAACCTAACTGTGCAAGTACCTTCCCCCGCGGGTCGCCGACCACAACCATTACGCTGTTTCATGCTCGAGGGTGTCCTGAGTCGGAAGAGACGAGAAGAAAGAAAAAGGAAAAAAAAAAGGATCCTCCGGAAAGGGATCCGCGCTATGTAGGAGCAGGCATCGGAAATAGAAACGGCAACGCCACGATGCATCTCTTGGCCCACGTCTCTTCATTCCAGATCTCTGGGTTTGACACTTCGGCCCCCCCACCCGGCCATTGCAAATCTATATCTCAGCCTTGTAGCGCTTAATAGAACTGGTCAGTCCCGAAAATAGATGACACGCGGGGGCGCATGTCCAAATCGTGAAGGGTGTGTGTAGTGTCGGCGTTGGCAGGCTCGGTGTCGAACGGGAGGCCCGGGAGGGCAGCATTATTAGAAGCGGTAGGCGAGTTGCCGCGAACGACTGGCTCGTAACGGCTGGTAATGGAGGTCTCTGGCAAAGGCCACGAGAGTTGGTGGTGCAGTCAATGTTGACCGTGTAAGCGCCTCGCAAGGGATATCAAGCATGGATATTCCAGATGCTTTCCAATATTAGACAAATCTCACAACATTTTCTTTCTTAAAACCCAATCGAATCAATAGTACAAAGAGCCTTTTATCCCCGTCGCACGAGACATAACCGCTCACTCACTTGGTTTTCACTTCCCTTCCCGGTCGTACAACACTAGAGTCAAGCGAGACTGAGAAAAAACAAGACAATTTCTCAAACCCAAAGGAGAAATAATTTGTTTATTAAAAAAAAAAAATAAAAGACACACACACACAGGAGACGCGTGACGACATGATTGACAGCAGCACAGAGTACCTGCCCGCTTGCCACGCAAACACCCAGTGGTACCGCTGTCGCTCCAACGGCTTCGTGGGCTGCTGCTCCGTCGACCCTTGCAACCTCAGCGCATGCCCCGACGACGCCGCGACTGCTCCTCGCCGGACACCATCGCTGCCGGCAACGACATCAACCATGAGCGACTCCTCATCAGCGGTGGTCTCGCAGCCGGATCCCTCTCTCAGCGTCGACGTGCCTGATGAGGCGCCCACCTCTGTCCAGCCCTCTTCGCCGCCTGATTCCTCGTTGTCCTCAACGCCTTCTCCGCCAAATAGCTCTTCGCCCTCGCCGTCTTCCATGGCAGACTCTGGTATCACGCATACCATACCCAACGACTCGACCGTCACCGTCATCCAGCACACCACCATAACCAGGGGAGTATCCTCCTCGCCTACGCCGTCGCCTCCGTCGGAGCCCGCCGTCAGCACCTCAACCACCGACACATCGGCCAATCTTTCCAGCGCTGCCGCGACTGCAGCTCCGCCGCGGCCGACAGAGACACCCTCCGCAAACAGCAGCGGCGGCAGCATCAATAGTGGTGCCGTCGCTGGCATAGCCACGGGGGCCGTCTTCGTCGTTGCCCTCGCCGTGGTGCTGCTGTATCTATGGCGGAGCAGCCGCCGCAAGCGCGCCGCGGAGGCCTCCCGCGATGCTCACTGCGAGACCGTCTTCCTCGACAAGGCGGGCCTACACGACGATATCCTCGGAAGCCGCCCTCGCCGCCCAGCCTCGGCGGTCCTGCCGCGACATCCCACGCCCTCCGAGGCTACCAACGGAGGCGGCTACGGCTACGATCCATTCGCGCCGTTCGGGGGTAAGTCGTAACTTCCCGTCCCTCCAACACATTCCCTTCCCGTAGTCCCTCTTTTGCTAATGACTTCGCAGGGAGAGTTGACCAGCCTGCGAACGCGTCGGCGCCGCCGCCACCAGCCAACACATTCGAGATGGACGGTCGCGGGGTTCACGTCGCCGAGCTACCCGACACGTCTATGACGACAAACGAGGCACGAACCGGCAACATGCAGCGGCCCATCGCAGCTGTTGAGCAGCGTCCTTGCTCTGACCCCTGTGCGACGCTCAACCATCTGCCGCGGGAAAACGGACGCCCGACGTACATCAACCAGTGGAACCAGTATAAAATGCAGACTAAGGAGACGAATGCGAGCAGGAACTTTTAGGATTCATTCGACCGCTATTAGATTGGGTTTTCCTACTGATCATATCGTCAGTTGCATTTGAGAGCGGTGGTCACACAGCCGGCGTCGAGAAAAAGCATGTTTGCATATGAACATTTTTTTTGATTTCGTTTCTGAGATTACCAATAGTCGCCTGCCAAACAGTCCATCTGACGTGGGCGATTTTTCAATAGCGCCAAGATGCGTGCCCCTGTAGAATTTGTGAAAAAGAAGCATCCAAACGCCATTCTTCAAAGTGAAATTCAACCGTTGCGCCAATTTGATCCAAGTGGATGTCGTGTGGTGTTGCTCTTCGAGCCCAGGTGCCCTCTATATTGTACACTACTCTTCCGGATGAGTAGTAGCTCGAATCCGAGTCTACCTGTTTTGCAGCTTCGAGATTTCTTCCAGTAGCTCTTGCAGATCTTCATCCTTAATTTTGTCTGCGAGCGACGGAATCAGAGTCTTGGCCTCGTCCGGGGTTTCACAGCATAGCGAGCCTATCGAACAAGCATTAGTCGTGCACCTGCAGAACAACAGCCATCTCTGGTCTCGTCGCGAGGCGTTCCCCTACCCAGCTGCGCGCGCTCAAATTTGGCCAGGTCCTTGTGTGCGCTGAGCAGGCGCTCGACGGCCTCGACGTTCTCTTTCTGCGTGAAACGCGCAAAGTGGTCCAGGTAGCTGAGCGTCTGGTTCAGCATTCTGTACAAGCAAAACCAACCGGCCCTCTTCTTCCACCCCAGCAAGGGGAGGAAAAAAAAGGGACACAGACGATTAGCACATCAAGACTTCAACAAGCTCATGAAGACAGGCGCAGCGCGTACTCGGTCTCGTTCACATTCTTGCGGTCGTTGCGGCGCTTTGCGACCAGCGCGTTGAGCACGAGCGACGCCTCGGACAGCGTCAGAGTGTCCACATGCTGGAACTCGCCGAGATTTAGGACCGCGGTCGACTCCTCGTTTCCGGGAGGGGCCGGCTTGGGCCGCGACATCTTGCCCGACATGGCTGCTGGCTGGAGGGGGGAAGAAGAGAAGGTCGAGGGAAATTCGATCGCGTACGGAATAAAAAACGCCGGTCGCCAAAGGGGGGGACAGAGCAGTGAGCTTCGCGGTGTGTATTGGTCTACCGATATATGATGGGAGTCGAAGCGGAGGAGGAGGTGCGCGACGTCTGCGCGGAAATCAGCAAGATAAAAAGAGCGGTAGAGAATGATGTGGTCGAAGAAGAAGCCTTGGATATCGGTCTTGCAGAGCGTAGGGAAATGTTGGTTTGGAGTTGAGTTTAAGTGGGGCACGCTTCTCAGCCAGGTCCAGCGGACATGACATGTGCCCCCCTACGTGCGATGGCTATTTTGTTATATTCACAATAGCGGCGCCGGGACGAGATTTCGCGACTCACTGAAGCTTAGTAGCTCAAAGAATTCGATTGAACTGAGAGAACGGCATATAAGCGACTCCGGTAGCCTCGTCGCCCGCAAAGGCGAGGTGAGAGGCGTCGAGATTTTGTCATGTACGCTCCCTGACTCTCAACATGAGAGGGTATATCAAGAGACACAAGCTGACCTTTTTTATTTCGTACTTCCTCTCAAGGACCGTCTTTGCGCTCATCGTCATCAACAAGGCCGGCGGCTTAATCTACCACAAGGTCTTTCACGAGGCCGGCCTCCAAAAAATCAGCACAAACGACTATCTCGTCCTCGCCGGCACCTTTCACGGGTACGTTTCCGGCCCTTTCGCCCCCTCTGGCATGTGCAGTTTCCCCCCTTTCTTCTTCGGCTCACAGCTCTTCCGCGGGGGATCATCAGCGTCCACGCCATCACCGCCAGGCTCAACCCCGTCCGGTCCGTGGCGCCGCCGCCCTCCGTGCCCGGCGGCGTCCCCAACCGCCCGGAGCCCTCGTCCGGGCTCGAGGTGCTCGAGACGGAAAACTTCCGCATGCAGTGCTTCAACACCCTCACTGGCACAAAGTTCCTCCTCTTCACCGACACGACGCAGACAAACGTCGACGTCACCATCAGGAGGATATACGACCTCTACGCCGACTACGTCATGAAGAACCCGTTCTACTCGCTCGAGATGCCCGTGCGGTGTGAGATCTTTGACCGCAAGCTCTTGTCGTATATTAGGGAGATCAATAACCGCTGAGCTATGAAGTAGCTGGTATATGAATTTATGAGATGAATGTTGTACACTTCCAGGCCCTGGGATCCCCGAGTACATAAAAAAAAAGCCTCTTCTTCTTACAGCATCTATGACTGTCTAGTGCCATTCGTCAACACATCAAGATGTATCCATCTTGTCGCCGTCATCCTTGTCTTTTTTATCCTTTTTTCCCTTCTTGTCCTCACTGCTCTGGCCCTCCTCTGGAACTGCATCGAGTGAGGCCTTGGCGGCGGCCTCCTGCTCCTCGCGCGCCACCCTTTCTTGTCTCGCCTTTTCTTCTTCCATGCTCATGCGCAGAGCAAGTGCCAGCTCAGGCTCTAGCGCCGGATCAAAGCCAAACTCAAACTCCTCCTGTCCACCGCGCGAGCTATCGCCGCCACTGCCGCCAGCCTGCTCGCCCAGTAGAATCGGGCTGGACACGAGCTGATCGCTCAGCAGCTTACTGCTGGGGGGGACGACGACAAGATGCGAGCCCTCGCTGCCCTTGACTTCCTGGTTGAAAGCCTCGAGCTTATTCTTCGTGGCATCGTCATCGAGCTCGCCGAACAGTACAAAGTCTACCGAGGTGTTGCCTTTCTTCATCTTCTTGGCCAGCGTCTTCAGTTCCTTTTCTGTTTCCTCGATCGGGGAGCAGACAAAGACTATTATCCGCTGGCGCTGAGACCTGTTCTGTCTGTGTTTGAGAGCAAGCTGGAAATGTCAGCTCGATCGTGGTCGGTCGCGTGATGCGATTCTTACCGCGGCTACTTGAATCCCGGTCTTGAGATGCGCTGAGCCGCTTATCTTCTTCTTTGTCCGATGCAGACCATCGAGAATCTTTCCGTGCTCTGTCGTCAAGGTGACGAGAACCTCGGGGCCCTTGCCTCCCATGCTCATGAGACCAACTGAGGACTCTGGGTTGCCCTGTGTGATGCTTTGAAATAGCACACTGACTGCGTCGACTTGTGAATCGAATCGGGTGGGCTGGTAGTCTCCATTTCGGCTGCTCTCACTGTTGTCCACGACAACCATCACTGCTTCGAGAACCATGTTGTCTAAACAAAGAATGCTTCTGAATTGTGAGAGTGGTTGGGTTCGTATGAAGCAAGAATCCAAGCAATCTGAAGCTGGCGCAGATGAGTAGGTAGTAGGAGATAGATGTTGTCAATCAAGCAATTGCAAGCAGTCGTCAGTGGTTATCAGCCTGGAGCTCGCTGTAGGCTGTGGCAGCACCTTGCAGGCGCTAATTTAGCGGGGCCGTTTGCCCACCTTGTAGCGTTCGCTGCTGACATAATATCATAGCGCCTTTGTTTACTTGCACGCACCAGCAATCGCGACTTGCCATCCAGACCAAGCCGTTATCATACTCTTCACACAAGCTCAAAAGCAATCAGCTCCGTCAGCGACTTGAATCACGTCTATAAAATGGCACCGACCAGAACCAAGAAACAAGGCTCCAGTCAGCCAACGGAGTCGAAGCAGCGTGGCGTCAAAGTACCAATCAAAGATGAGCCTACAACGCCTACAGACCGCAGCCCCATCAAGAAGCGCAAGGCAGGCATAACCCTCCATCAAAAAAAGACTTTGATCGAAAACTTACAACTAGAGAGTACGTGGTCCACTCAATTTCCAGTCGTTTGCATGCTGATCGCGTAGTCACCGAGAGAGCTAGGCGATTGCGCGCCCAGTATCACCTTCAAGCTCAAGGTCTTCGGTCACGTATAGAGATTCGCATCAATCGAATCCCAACTGCACTGCGCAAAATGAAGATGGGAGACCTGCTCCTCAAGTATAAGCAGCAGGAGCAAGCAGCGCTTCGGCCTCCGGTGCCGGCCAAAGACACTGTCGTCCGCCACAACGTTCAACAACATAGCCGACCGACGACTGCGCGCAGCAATAAACGTGTTAGGTATGTTCCATCAATATGCGAATTGAGATCCGTGCTAATCGCGTAGCACCGAAATATCCGGGGACAAGGAAAACGAGATTGATGGCGACACAATGAAGAAGCGCGCTCGCACTGCCCTGCGTGACGGCGCTACTGTCCGGCCGGCTCAGGTGTTGTCGCCAACCTCTTCAAACTCGCGACTCGTCAACCGTGATCGAACTGTGTCGCCTATAAAGTCATATCTCAGCAGGCCAGGATCGCCCTTGAAGGCTGGAGGCATTCGTTCGGCCGCCACTGCGACAAATATGCTGTCGAGCATGGTGGAGAAAGCCAAGGCAGCTCGCGCGGCAAGTGCCAGAAAAGTCACGGCGTCGTCTACGGCCAGCTCTCGCGGTACTGCACCGCCCGCAGCGAGCACAGCAAGGACTCGACGCGGTGCTGCGCCCGCAAAACAGCCGCCAGCTCGCCCAGTGACGCGAACTGGGCGACGTATCAGCGCGCAGAGCGAGACTAGCGAGGGGAGCAATGGCACCGTAGTTCGCAAGGCTGCCGCCAGAGGAACGGCGGCCAGCACGAAGAAGACAACTACAGGCAGCGTCCGAAAGGGCGCGGCCAACTCTAGGGCCACAGCTCCCACGACGAGCAGTTCCGGGAGGGTGTTGCGAAAGCGGACGTGATGAATTGGGCTTTGTGTAATGAGATCGATTGGGTGATCACTAGCATTGTTTCGAAAAATCGGCGTTTTTGTTGGCATATGGTCTGGTTCCTTCACAGTTTGGACAACATTGGATGGCGTTTGGCATAGTGTGCGAGGTCATAAACCTCGAGTGCAAATTAACATAGCAAGCACAACCTGATATTCGGGGACTTGAACATGAATGGATTATCATAAGATGTCGTGACTAGCCTGCTGCCTTCTTCTTCTTCTTGTCATCTACCAGTTGGATATTGTCCGCCGGTATGTCCTTGTACTTTTCCAGGATGAATTCCTCCATCTCATCGCTGACGTCGCCCTGCACGACGATCTCCTCGCCTCCGCTTGGTACTTTTGTCACGGACGAGCCGGTGGCGAACTTTTTACCGAAGTCCTTGGCGCACTGCACAAAAGAAAAGGTCAGTCTCACAGTAGCAAACGAGCACGCAGGCAACACGGCACAGTAAAAGCGACGCCTCGAGAACATACCTTTTTGAGGTCTAGCCCGAACATCTCGAGGCCGATAACGGCGGTGATGAACTTGCGCTTGTTGCGCTCGATGCGCTTTATGGTCACGATGCTCTGCGCGAGCTTGTCGGCCTGCTTGGCTTCGCTGGCCTCAGCCTTGGCCGTCTTCTTCTGGGCATCCTTGGCGGCGCGCTTCTGCGCCTCGACCGAGAGGGAGGCGGTGGCGGCCTCGAGGGCTTCTAGAATCGTTGTTGGGAGAAAGTCTTGCAAGGGGAGACCAGAGGCGAGACGAACCTGCGGACCATATCCTGTCGTAGAGCTCCCGGTGGTGGCTCTGCAGCCAGTCCTGGCACTTTTTTACCGTTCCGCCGTATTCGCAGTACTGGTAGTCATCTTAGCCGGGTCTTATCGACTGCAGGAGAGGTGCGTGTTGTGGCGAACCTCGGGAGGTAGAGTGCAGACTGTTATAGAGAACCGGTTAGAACGGTGATGAGAGAGCGAGTCTCGTTAGGGTGGGCTGGTGTACCTCCGCAATATGTGACAACTCGGCCTTGCGGCTCCAGAGGAGCCTCTCTTTGCTCTGTGTCAGCCATTTCTGTGAATAGAGCACCGGTGCTTTGTGATTTCTTGTTGCAGATGTTGTTGTAGGCTCGCGTCTCGCATTTATCGCGGGGTAGGAAAAAGCGCTGGAGAGGATGGAGGGGCAGAAGCCGGTGACGTGGGGCGATGCCAGCTCAAAATAGTCACGCAGTACTGTAACAGCAAGTCTACTTGGACAACTAGCTGGATCTCGATTTGAATTCGAATGATTTTCTGTAATCGAAATCCAATGCTGTCCAACGTTCGAATATCGAGCAAGCATGTCCTATTTTTTTTTTTCCCTTCTCATGTAGTATTCCAGCACCGACCGCAGCGCTGACTATAGGTGTGGAATCCTGACGCGGCAACGCGTGTCAAGTTTCACGCAGCGGAGCTTCCCGACGCCGGAGCACAGATAAACAAGGCTCCCACGGGCGTCCTGGCCGTCTTCGCCTTTGGAAGTGGCGAGAATTGTGAGCTAGGCCTTGGGGCCCGGATGCTCAGAGAGCATGGTACCACACCTGAACCCTTTCTTTAACCCGAATGGAGAGCCCAAGTTCAAAATTGTTTAGCTGGCCTGTGGTGGCATGCACTTGGTGGCTATCACGGCCGACGACAGAATCGTCTCATGGGGGATCAATGATGGTGGCACTCTGGGCAGGCCTACGGGCTGGGATGGTGGCCTTTGCGACATGGATGCGGAATCCGACGTGGAGGAGGCCGATCTCAACCCCCTAGAATCTACTCCCGGCGAAGTTGCAGCCCATCATTTTGAGTCGGGTGCTATCTTTGCGCAGGTTGCGGCGGGAGACGGCTGCACGCTTGCCTTGACGACAAAGAGCCGCGTTTATGGCTGGGGCACATTTCGTGTAAGTTTGTCTTTGCCCCAAATACTGTTGGTCCGCATCTCTGATAAGACAATGTCTGAGTATTGTAGAATGCAGAAGCTGACGTCTGCTTTGGCTATGATTTTGCAAGCAAACCTATTGAAAAGCAAACGACACCGGTCCTGGTTAAGGAGCTACAAAACATTTCACAAATCGTCTCTGGGATCAACTATGTTCTGGCTCTCGACACAAAGGGCGTCATCTGGAGTTGGGGCAGCAGTGGGGAAAATCAGATTAAGCATCGGCTCTTTGGTCGTCACTAAAATGGCCTCACTCCTGGTCCAGTCCGTGTCCGTCGGGGCAAGACCACATATATCGCTTCAGGCGGATGCCATTCATTCGCGGTAGACCGGCAAGGCGAAGTGTGGTCTTGGGGCCGCAACACCAACGACGAGGCTACACTGAACACACATTACGGTAGCCCGGTATTTCTTCAAAAATTCACGCGTTCTCGGGCCAGCACGTCGTGCAACCATGTGGTGGCGCGAATCATTCTGCAGCGGTCACGGTTGACAGCCGCTCTTTTGCTTGGGACAGAATGGACACTGCTCAGCTCGGTATCAAACTTGCTGAAAGCGACCTGCAGGACGGATCCGTCATCCGTACAGGTATACGAGACAAGCCCGAGGTTTGCGCGCGTTCGACAGTCGTTGGGGTGTTGGGCGTGTGACCCAGGTCGCTTGTGGTATCGACCATACAATATTCGTCAACGACGACGGCAAGGCATGTTCCACCGGCTTCGATCCCAATGGTCAACTGAAGCTGAATTCGAACGATG
The DNA here is from genome assembly GCA_018831755.1 of Niveomyces coronatus. Lineage (NCBI taxonomy): Eukaryota > Fungi > Ascomycota > Sordariomycetes > Hypocreales > Cordycipitaceae > Niveomyces > Niveomyces coronatus. The sequence continues at coordinate 23,534 of JAFEME010000092.1, read as the reverse complement.
ATGTCAGCATTGCTCGGGGAATTACTGCGGTGGCGGTCAGGGACGAGAAGCTCTCGTGGGCTGGTGCTGGCGGAAACTTTTCCTTCTTAGCCGCGAAAGCGATATCGGCAAGTGCGTGAGGGCCATGTTTAAAGCTCGAAGACTGCCTATCTTGGGTGATGAACGTTTCTGGTTTAGATTTGTGAGCTTGGCGTTGCCATCTCGCAGCCTTCCAAAACCTTTTATTTGCAGCACTTCTGCGGCGCTGGTCATGGAAGTGAAGGTGTCGCTCAATCGACTTGCGTCGTTTCTATCTGTGATAATTTAACAGCGCTCTTCTTGGACGAATTTCAATAGCAGTATCCATATAGTTAGATGATCTGGGAAATTGTAAATTTGAGAATCTGATAATGTCATCGTTGTATTATAAGAATGGACAGAGCTATGTCCTTCCCAAATGTCTGGTGCAATTATAAAATCACAGCAAAGCTGGGCTCAGGTAGCGTGAATAGTCAGGAAGAGAAATGAGTCTGAAGTAGATGCTTCCACGTTCGGCAACCATTACTTTGCACGTCGTTATCCTTAGAGCAACACGTTATCGCTCATCATGCGAGGCAGCTATTGAAATTAAACCAAGACACCGGTAAATACTCAGTATAAATGTGTCTACTCACATATGACATGTTTACAATTGCCTGTGTAGGGTAGGCCGCGAATTCCCGCCCAATGTAGGTGAGTGATGATAGCCCGCGATACTGCCGGAAACATTCTCTGGCGACAAACAGCCATTGCTAGACATAACTCGCGCCTTTACTTCTCGTCTCATCCGTTATTAAGAAGCGAACCCAGGCCTTGTTCTCTCGATGATACATATAAAGCCTCGATCAGATATAATTCGGCCCCCAGGCGGGGGCTTTACCACATCGGCAAGCTCTGGATTACACTGTGCAACGCGTTCATCGATAAATTACTCCCATCCCGTTGTTCAGCATCAAATTCTATCCAGTGCCTTGACTTACTGCCAGAGCATTTGCTCCGACCTGGCGACCGAAAACCGCCCCATGGAACTGCTTCGGAGGGCAGGGATGATGCGCCGAGCGAAGATGTTCCTTGTCCGCCAATGAAAACCCTCCGCTCACCAAGACATTTAAGCGCCCGGCTCTACCTCACGACAAACAATCATCAATCATTGGTCGCACATTGCATTTTCGCCCATCCCCGCTAGTTACCACATCGTCCGCCATCCCTGCCCTGCAGACAGACCTTCTTTCTTTGTTTCCCACCCATCCCACACACACGCCTCCGCCGGGAGGTATCGAGCGCTTCCATGCCGCCCTCGATTGGCTGTCCCGACTCAGCACGACGGGCCCTGCAGGCTTGGCCAGACTATACCACCACGAGCTATGGCGTTGTGCGGATCATGTGCTGACGTCGCCATGTAGTACGTGTTACCTATCTACTATGCTTGCATGCGACCATAACGACTGAGGTTTAGGTCGCTGTACCGCTCGAAGGATTCTGGGCTGGCACGACTATATCTCTGCCAGTTACGGATGGCTCTCTTTCGTTCGGCGTCTACACTGGTTGTGCAGCTGCTTTAAGTCGGACAGACATCCCAGGCGACACCATGATTGTCTTTTTTTCTCCTTCAACTTCGCTTCGTCAACCCATTTTAATATATAATTTCAGCGTTTTGATTTTTGTCTTTTCACCCTTGTCTTGCTTAATTACAGTTCCGTTGACCGGAACAGCCTGTCGCTTTATTCACCGAACGTACTGGTGCCGGACGCCAATTTTTATATATACGATACTATCTGCTTTTTATATACCTTTCATTTCGCGCAAATACCCCGAGTCTGCAGCTATCTGGTATAGCATTATTGACGACCATGGCTTCAGTACTACACAACCTTGCCGGCCATCAGTCCGCCGAGCCTTTGCTGGATCAAAGGCAGAAGAGACACCTTAATCCCATTATAGAGGAGAGCGACGACGAACGAATCGAGGGGCTCGATGGACAGTTAGACTACGACGCCTGGTTCTCGCCGAAAAGTGCTCAGTTTCCAACCCCGCGTGGCGTCAACTTCCTCTCGGCCCCAATTCTGCCTTCATCCCCATCGAGCATCTCAGACGGCGCCTCCCCGAGTGGTTCATCGAACCATTGGAACCGTGCTAGTACCACGACAGTAAACACGGAGTTCGAAGACATCTATGACGTGTCCGATCCCGAAGATGACGACCTGCCCCGCGGCCTGCGCAGAAGTTCAGCTTTCAACAAGGGCCAACTGCGACGCTCGTACCCGGCCCCCGAGCGCTTGTTGATTCCGAACCAGGATGAAGAGGAATGGACTGCCGTGGATGAGCTGAGGAAGATCACGTCACCGATTCAACTGACGCCTTCGACTCAGTTGCCAATGTCGCCGGCTCAGATTACCTTCATGGGACAGCAGCAGGCTCTGCATGTTCCTTCCGCACCACCCTCCCTCGATGGGAGTCTCACCTCGGAACAGCTGGCGATGTTGAGCTCTCCGCCTACTCCAGTTATTGGTAATGATGAGAGTACGAATGATGGGCCCTGGTCAGGTGTGCAACTTCAGCCGGGGGCACTAGCAACCCTTCATTCCCTGTCCTCAGACGACGGCGAGTCTGACGAGGAAGCATCTCATCCTTCAGTGTCCGCTCAGACACAAATGCAACAGCTTCCTCTACGCCTCTTCACTGATCTACTATCGCAAGCTCGACCTCGCGCTCCAGATGCCACTCGTCAGTCTTTGATGGAACTCAGCAAGCTCGACATTCCCTCGCCCGGCGGCTTCTTCTCGACCCTTTCGCCACGGAGCAGAAATACTTGGCACCCAGCGACTCAGTCTCCAGCATGTATGCAGCCTCCCACTTCGACGACCGCCGAACAATTTTATCGATGCCCCTGGAACTCTGAGGAGGCGCCCCCGGTTCCGAGCAGACCCGACTCGGCTGAAGGTTTTTATCGCGTGTCCGGATTTTCTTCGGACCCTATCGAGCAAATCATCGAGATTTACAACGACGATGACGATGTGGAGGACGATATGCCAACCGCGCGCCCCATTCTTCCAACGCCCAAAGCGTCCACTTTCAAGCTGCAGGAGAACGGGCCTGCATCGCCAGACGCTGATGAAGCACCCACGGAAATTGTGGTCGACTATGACCCGGAATACGCACGAAAACAGCAAGCTGTTGCACTCTCCAACCTTGACCGCACCGAGCTCTGGCTTCTGGCACAGCGATCATATCTCAAGGGCGTCGACGAGGCTGACACAAGTGCTCTCAAAACCATCGTTGAGGATGCAGATGAGCCTGAAGACAAAGAGGTGGTCAATACCGAATCGCAAAAGAAAGTCGTGAGATTTTGTCATGTTGTGGCGACGGTCGAGCCCAAGCGACTACCTTCCCGACTTCTGCGTCAAGAATCCGCTTACTACCGAGCGTTTCAGGATTACATTGTGCGAGCTCATCGGTCGGACGCCTTCGTACACGAGCTGCCGCGATTCGAAGCTCTACAGGGTCAGCGCGCTGGTCTTCGCGGGACGCACGTGAATCAGCTACTCGGCAAGTATCAGCTGAGCGTTGTGCCTCAGTCTGCCAAGAAGAGACTTAGCGCCAATGTGGTTCGTGGGGATCTTAATCTGACCGACGACCCCGAGAAGATTCGTAGAGAGAAGGAGCTTGAGGCCCTGAGCCAGATTGCCATACCCTCCTGGCATGTTTCCGCCATCAAGTTTCTCAACGGCGGGCAACTGATCCGCGCGCCCATTACGAACCAGCTGGCGCGACTCTCCATGGCAACAACGAATCCCGGCGGCGCTGCGCGTGACCGGGCTCGCGTTCTCGATCTTGGAGGTCAAGGTACTGGAGACTGGGCGTGGCACTGCGCTCTTCAGTATCCCAATGCCAAGATCTACACTGTCACGACCAAAGCCATCCGTCAACTCTCAAATGCTAATATTCGTGGTCCATCCAACCACCGTCATGTTGCAGTGCAGAAGCTCAGCCGCTTGCCGTTTCCCGACAATCACTTCGACCTCGTATCCGCACGAGAGTTGCACAGCATTCTCAAGTTTGTCGGTGAGAACGGCGAGGACGAGTGGGAGACTTGCACTCGCGAGTGCATGCGCGTTTTGAAGCCTGGCGGCTTCCTTGAGTTCTCCATACTCGATTCAGACATCATCAATGCCGGGCCCCTCGCTCTGGCTAAGAGCGTCGAGTTTGGTTTCTCACTCACCACCCTGGGATATGACCCGAGTCCGTCCAAGCTCTGGCTCAGAAGACTTTCGCGTGCTGGTTTCATCAACACACGCCGGGCATGGGTCTGCCTTCCCATGGGGGCAAAGCGAAGCCTATACAAGATGCCTCCACCCACTGTTCCCGAGGCTGGTGCGAACAGGCAGACTCCCCCGGCGGAGGCGGAGATGATGGGTACCGCCGATGGCGTTGCTGGAATCTGCAGCATCGTAGGCGGATGGAGTTGGGAGCGGTGGCTGCTTCGATGTGAGATGGAAAAGGTGGCTGGCGAGCTGAGACTTGCTGATACGGTGACGGCGGGCCAGACGATGAGAGAGGCGTCCAAGTGCCTCGAGGGTGTTCATGCTATGATGGAGGAAGGCCGCGGCTGCCGAGCTGGCTTTCGCATGCTCAATGGGTACGCGCAGAAGCCCAAGGTTGACATGGAGTCTATTGCCATTGGTATTTGCGGCAATTAGCTTGCTGTGAAAAAAAAAAAAAAAAGTCGTAGCACGGACTTGAGAATGAATCATACGAGACCTGAAATAATGAGCCCCATGAATGTTATAATAATTTAAAATACTCTTTTCGACAATTTATACCTTGGTTGATGTACGGTATTTCTCAACATTGGTTGATTGTGGTGGCGCTGTGGCGGCATCTTGATCGCTAGAAGCAGTTAGAGCCAAAAGTGGTTGTTAAAATCTCGGCTCCACTGTCATGCCGGGCCAAACCTGAGGCGTCTGTACAGCTTCCTCAAGCTAGCCTCTGCGAGACAACCCGCCAACAAGGTCATCTTCATCATCGACCAACTGACCGTTTGACCCGTCGACAAGAGACGGCAGAGTGCCATCGATCCATCCTCCTCATATCTATGAGAGACCGTTCGAGACGACACAACACAGGCAGAATGTCGAACAACTGGCAGGAAGAGGCGATGCGGCGGCTGCGTCAGATGCAGCAGCAGACGGGTGGAGCGGGCGGTCGGGGGCCGCAGATGCCGAGAGGCAGTGCGCCGGCTCTCCTGGGAGGCGCGCTGCTGGTAGGTGGTGCTATGGTGCTGTCGAATGCGCTGTTCAACGTGGACGGTGGTCACCGAGCCATTAAGTACAAGCGTCTCAGCGGCGTGAGCAAGGAGATTTACAACGAAGGTGGGTGTTCAACCCTAACTCCCCCCTCCCTGCCCATTTATGACTTTTTTCCGCTGGTTTGTACTGTCCATCATGTCGGGATGCTAAACAGAGGACCGCAGGAACACACTTCAACATCCCGTGGTTCGAGACGCCCGTGGTCTACGACGTGCGGGCCAAGCCGCGCAACGTGGCGTCACTGACGGGTACCAAGGACCTGCAGATGGTCAACATTACGTGCCGTGTGCTGTCGCGGCCCGAGGTGAACGCGCTGCCGCAGATCTACCGCACGCTCGGCACCGACTACGACGAGCGGGTGCTGCCGTCGATTGTTAACGAGGTGCTCAAGAGCGTTGTGGCGCAGTTCAACGCGAGCCAGCTGATTACGCAGCGTGAGATGGTGGCCAAGCTGGTGCGCGAGAACTTGTCTCGCCGCGCGGCGCGCTTCAATATCTTGCTCGACGATGTTTCGCTCACGGTACGTCTGCTTGCTGTACGCAGTGGCTGAAGTCATGGCTAATTCGGATTTCCCTTTCTAGCACCTCGCATTCTCTCCCGAGTTTACCGCCGCCGTCGAAGCCAAGCAGGTGGCCCAGCAGGAGGCCCAGCGCGCCGCGTTTGTGGTGGACAAGGCGCGCCAGGAGAAGCAGGCCATGGTGGTCAAGGCGCAGGGTGAGGCGCGCTCGGCGGAGCTGATTGGCGACGCCATCAAGAAGAGCAAGGCGTACGTGGAGCTCAAGAAGATTGAGAATGCACGCTTGATTGCGCAGCAGATGCACGACTCGGGCTCCAAGAACCGGCTGATGCTGGATGCGGAGGGTCTGGGCCTGAATGTCTTTGAGGCGGAGGATAAGAAATAGACGAGCGTCCATTCTGCGGCGAGCAGCAGGAACTCGTGGCCAAAATCTCCAATGTAATTGTCAAGATGGACGGGTGTATAATAGCAATGTATGGATCAAAACTGCTGCTTGTGTATAAAGTGTGTGGCCTGAGCGATGGTGTGAATGTGATCTACGCCTCTTTGAACGGGGTGTAGGTCGATTCTTTTGTAAGTGAAACTCAAATATAAATAGTAATCTAGATGAGCGAAGAATAATCGAGTCTCATTCGAGTACAAAGCTTTTCCTTCTAGAATGCGGCAAGACACGGCTGCCTTGGCCAACCGCGCGCTTCTTGTCCGACAAAACGGCTAAGCTAAAAAACCCCCACCATCCGAACCGTCCTTCGCCCAAGGAGAAAAGCCGCCGCCGCAATGACGCTCTGTCCCACCTCTTTCTCCCCCCCCCACCCGCGCAAACCCGCCCACCTTGACGACCTCTTTCCCATATCACCTCTGTATCGCGAGAGAGCACTCCATAAACACTTTTCAAGATGTTAATCAAGTGAGCAAGATGCCAGCTCTGTTGCGGCTGAAGTGCCGATAAACCACTGCAGCCTGTCTGCGCTGGGAACTGATGAAAGTGAGGTAGGGTGCGAACGTTGACGGGCAAGGAGATTGAGCTCGACGTCGAGTCCAACTACAAGGTGTGCCAAGGCTACACCTCTGTTTTGTTCCATCTTGACTGACAATGCGGGGGGGGGGGGCATCAGGTCTCGCAGATCAAGGAAAAGGTGGAGGAAAAGGAAGGCATCCCGCCCGTGCAGCAGCGCCTAATTTTCGGCGGCAAGCAGATGTTCGTCTCACACCCCTTCGCGTTCCTTGTTTTTGGTCTTTGATGGCCAAGGGGGGAAGAGGATGGAAAGGAGCGGTGCTGACTCGTATTTTTGGTGTGACTAGGACGGATGACAAGACAGCGGCCGATTACGAACTTAAGGGAGGTGACACGCTACATCTTGTACTTGCTCTGCGCGGCGGCGATGCGAATCAATAGGACTGAAGGACGGCCTGAATCTTGTTATGAGCAGATATTATTTTTGGTGGCATCGCGCGGATACGCCGTTATTTTCGAGGGGAGGCTCCCTTTTTACACAAATGCAGCGTAGCACGTTGTCCTCGTGAGGTAGTTGACAGTCGTCAATTATGGCATTGGAGTACATTTTTTATTTTTATTTTTCCTTACGTTATTACGAAGAGTAGGGCATTCTCGCTACAGCATCACATTTTAGAGACGGCAAGTAATAAAGAGATTAAAGTCTGCGACAAAATGCAATAATAATACATGGTATCAGCTGTGCAACAAGACGCAATCACCCCCACATGAACGCCCACTTGTCAAATGCTCCGGGCTATCGTACAAGAATGTACCAAGACAGTGACTGACCGCTTCACAAAGAAGAGAGAAAGAGAATGCGACTCCCCCCGTCTCCTACCAGATCTAGTATCTTCTGATAGAAGGCTTCAAGAACATAGAGACGGGCTTCTTCTTGCGCCGAATGATCATGGTGGGAGCAACAGGAGTGGGAGGAGCAGAAGGAGGGGGAGAGAGATCCCTGGGAGTAACGGGCGACTGGCTCGCAGTACCAGCCCCCTCGCCTGCCGGAGAGGCAGTGCCACTGTCAGAGGTCAGCGAGGGGGTGGTAGCGGCAGCATCAGAGTGTCCCTCTCCGGACTCCATCGCATCTAGCACTTCTTGGATCTGAGAAATGGAGCGGGGTGACATTGCCCGGAGACTCGACAGGATCTGACCCTCAGGGCTTTTCTCCGTGGGCAGGTCCTGCTTGTAGTTGGAGAACTTGGAGACCTCATCGGCGAGACGCCTGCGCAGGGCAGCTTGTGCTTCTGCGAGGCCGGCCTCGGACGATGTGCGCTTCTTGGACGCAGCTGCCATATTGGCCGGGGCAAATCGCTTGGCCCATGCCGGGTTTTGATACCGAGCGGCAAACTTGGACATGCTTTCATTGAGCTTGCGAATACTGGCCTCGGCAGCTGCATCCTCAGAACCAGAGACCTTCTTCGCCGACCCAGCACAGCCAGTGAAGTGACCATAAGGGTTGAGGATGACAGAATCCTTGGCCTTCGGAGCAAGACCAGACGGAGCCGTGGTGGCAGAGGCAACAGCCCTAGCCTCATCAGCGGCGTGCATCTTGAGGCGCGTCTTCTCGCGGCCCTCACGCATAATAGCATTGGTCGCTGCGTTGGCGCGGGCACCGCCTCTGCAGTGCTTCTTAGGCAGGGGAGGAGCCTCCGTCAGCTCCAAGATCTTATTCTTGGCCTGCTCCTTCTGCTGCTTGAGAGCCTGCAGAGAAGACGCGAGGCGCTGCTCATTGACAGCGAGCGCCTCACGGTGCACCTCCCGGTGCTCCTCCCAGACCTTGAACCAGTCACGCGGGTCCTCGGGCTCGCGGGGGCCGTACGGGTTGTCATCACCAAAGTCACGCTTGATGATGACGCGCCATAGCTTGCCGGTGCGGCCCTGGAGCTGCGGGCAGTTGATCTCGATCTGGCGGAGCTGGGCGGCCGTATCCACAAAGCTGAGAACCTCGCGGACTGATTCAAACTTGAGAGGACCGACGGTGAGGAGGGTCTTGATGTTGTTGTGGAAGAAGTTGATGGTGGGTTGCTTGTCAAGAGTGGAAGACATTTTTGGCGAGGAAGATGTGGCTGAATTGAAGGGTTTTTTGGGGTTTTTTTTTAGAGAGATGAGAAGATGGAAAGGAGATGATTGTAGCAGGACAATATTGAAGTATTGAATGCTGATATAGAGCTGCGGTGAAGCTGAATGGTAAAAAGCTGTGGTGATACCAAGCGAATACCGAGATGGGTGCTTGCTTTTGTGGTAGGAACCAATAGTAAAAGCTGAACTGAAAGTTCGTATGAGAGCAGTACTAGCAAGAGCTGTATAATAGAGAAGTTGTTTGCTGGTAGCAGTGATCACTAATAGACAGCACTGGCTGTTAGCAGTTGACCTTTACAGGGAGTAAGAGGCAGACAGTAGCAGCTAGCAGTACCTTGAGAGTGGTCTGAGCAGAGCTGTCTTTGGTTTGGGATTTGTTAATGAGAAAGGAGAAAGGATTTCCAAGGGAAGGGGGGAGGGCAGGGTATATATGTGATTTTGAATGTATGAGGGAGTTTCTGAATCCACCGGCGCATGACCTTTGAAAACTTTACATGGTCATATGAGCTCTTGTTAGATTTCTGTGGAAGATTGCGGAAGGGGGAGGGTGTGGAGGTCAATATGTAATGTTGATGTGGAAGATATCGCTTGACTCACTGGGTGTACGATGTTCTAGATTCTTGTACAAGATTGGTCCGGTGTGGTTTAAGTTAAGTGGCGGGGCGGGGACGGTCAGATATACGAATCGTCTTTCCCATGGGCTGGCGGTTGCATCCGATCGTTATTCGATCCTGGGGTTTGCGTTCTACAGATCTGCTTTGCGGAGGAGGAGGAGATTTTGGTGCGGGAAAGAAGAGGTGAGAGTCAAGACGACGAAGCAAAGAGCAGAGCAGAATTGGGATGAAGTCTTAACTGTATTCTTTGCGTTTGTGAAAGTGAATTATGTGTATGAATCTTTCAGAGGGGGGAGTGAGCTACAGGGGGAGAGTGACGTGCGATTTGGTGTAAGCGAGGACACTGCGCGTCATGGTCTCTGTGTATGTCACGAGCCTCGAACAGATGATAGTTTCATCAGCGGGCAAACGATCAAGATCTAAACTAGTAAACTGAACGATTCCAGCTCATCATGCTGTTGACTCATCGTTCCTGGCCCGTGAAGCAAGACACGTTGCCTCGTGATGAGGAAAAAGGACACACGTGTGCTTTGAAGAACGAAGAGGTTTCCATCCAATTCTACTCAAGCACTCTTTCCACATCCTAGCTGACAAAATTCTACTATAGAAATCGTCTATATTAGTATGCTAGCCACACGCTCTTGTTACCGCGAAGAAGACACACCCCCCCTCGATCTTGAAGATGCATGCAGATGACCCGATCAAAGTTTTTTCCCAACTGGGCGCAGCAACCAAGACCCTCTCTACATGGCTGAACAATCGTGATCTGAGTTCTAGATAGATGAACTCGTGAGAGGACGTAAAACGGGCCTGCGGGCGTCGCCGCCATCGTCAGGTGCTGCATCCTCGCCATGCCCGCGAAGACGAACAGCTTGGCCCGCATGCGCAACGCCACCGACGGCCCCGTGCGGCCATCGATGGACCAGACAAGGAAGTGAAAGATCGTGCTGTTCTCGTATTGCGTCTTAAACCTTCTGATGTCGCCTCGGCGAAGGGGGGAAAAGGACGATGCTGCCGCGCGTCGAGTCGTCGGTGACGCTCACTTACATGGTCCATGCGCCTTGCGAATCTAGTTTCTTGTTCCTCGGAGGAATATGCGAGAACACCGAGGGTAAAAAAAACAAAGTTGGGAAAGATATCACGAGGATAGTTTTCACATGGATTTGAGTGGAATTGATTGGAAAGATGACGGGCTGCTGCTGATGACGAGTACGCATTGTCGTTTTCCTCGTGGTGACCCTACGTACTCCATCCAGATCACTCAGCGAGAACTAGAGCTCCTTGGAAGTTTCTCCCATCCCCGTCATCGGCGTATAAACAAAATCAATGCATCATTAGCTGACGTGGAAATTCGATCTACTTCCATTCATCTTCTAACTCGCATGTTGGTCGTCACTGAAAGAAAGCGTGAATGACATTTCGATATCGTGTAAGTGAGCCTGAGGCGGTAGGCCCTGGTTATACATGATGCTGGAACTCGGCACTCATTCATCGTACAACACATCTGCATTAACATCACTTTTTTTAAAAGTAATAAAAACTCCCATTCCTGAAACCAACATCTCTGTAAGCATTTATTTAAACGATTGTTTCTTCCTAAAATTGTACCTCAGGCCTCTCTGCAAAAAGATGAACCCGGTCGAGGTCGTCCGACGGGCTACGGGCCTACGTTTCCCCGACACAGCCCAGGCCAAATGTGGATCCCCAAACCAGTAAGCAATCTTAAAAAGATTTGCCGCCTCTCGTTTTCACATCACTTCTTCACCCTCAACAAACTCGTTCTTTTAACCGCATGCCTGAGAGAGATCAACTCTATCGCTCGGCCCGTCCTGCTTGCTGTGTACGTCGGTGATGGTTGAATTTTATTCTTTTCCCACTCGACGACAACCGCACTATATCCGAAGATGAGGATAGTGGCGACGCAGCGCTGCAAGGGAAGCCATCGTGATATCGTAGACGCATCCTTTCAACGGAACCAAACTTGACCAACAATCCGCAAAGAAACGGCATCAGTGTGTACAGCAGTGGGCTTCTTTTCCGTGCTCCAATTGCTGAAGGAATATTTCTTTTCGTGCCAAGATTGACCTCGCCCAGCATTACCAAACACCCGAGTCTTTCAATCCCAAAGACAATGGTGCATGAAGCTGGGCAGACATTTTCACTATTTGACCAACCCACTGCATAAATAAACAAAGTAGTCTCATTCATCGTCGCGCGCGCGTACAATAATTATTGATATTCATAAATTCAGTACATTCGGCAGCCATTTTTGTCCATATTTCTATCCTTCCCTCTATGCCTTGACGGCTGCATTTTCTCTCTCCGCGTCATTTAAGCCTGGTAGGTAGAGGCAGAAACGTTTCCGCCACGGCCGGTCCAGTTGACGTGAATGTCCTTGCCCACCTCGTACTTGGCGTTGGCACTCTCGGGCTTGATGTGGAAGGTGTGAGCACCAAAGTAGTCACGCTGAGCCTGAAGCAAGTTGGCGGGCAGGTTCTTTGTGCGGTAACCGTCGAACCATGACAGGGCGGTAGAGAAGGCGGGTGTTGGAATGCCCAGCTGAGCGGCCTGGGCGACCACGTCTCTCCAGCCGGGCTGGGCCTTGTGGATGGCCTTGTTGAAGAAGTCGTCAAAGAGCAAGTTGGCGAGGTCGTTGTCCTTGCGGTAGGCAGCGGTGATGTCCTTGAGGAAGACAGAGCGGATGATGCAGCCACCGCGCCACATGAGGGCAATAGAAGGCTTGTTGAGCTTCCAGCCGTATTCCTTGGCGGCCTGTCATATTGTTAGAGGAGAGATATGAGACGTTTGTGTGCTTGCGTACCTCCTGCATCAGCATGAAGCCCTGGGCGTACGAAATAATCTTGGATGCGTAAAGAGCCTGCTCGAGATCATCGAGGAACTGCTCCTTGTTGCCCTCAAACTTGCCACTGCCGCGGGAGACAAACTCGAGCTTGGTGGAGGCCACCGCACGCTCCTCCTTGATGCCGGACAGGCAGCGGGCGAGGACAGCTTCGGCGATGAGGGTCACGGGCATACCGAGGTCAAGAGCGTTGACGGCAGTCCACTTGCCGGTACCCTTCTGACCGGCCTTGTCAAGAATCTTCTCTACTAGGGGGGTGCCATCGTCATCGTTGAAGTACATGATGTCGCGTGTGATCTCGATGAGGAAAGAATCGAGGACACCCTTGTTCCATTTGGTGAAAACGTCGCCCATCTCCTTGTTGGAAAGACCGAGGCCACGCTTCATAATGTCATACGCCTGCGGAATATTAGCAAGTGCCGGGTGCGGTACGGTTGATGACATACCTCGCAGATGAGCTGCATATCACCGTACTCAATACCATTGTGCACCATCTTAACGTAGTGGCCGGCGCCCTCATCGCCAACCCATTCGCAGCAAGCCTCACCGTCGCTCTTGGCAGAGATACCCTGGAAGATATCCTTGATGTGAGGCCAGGCTTCCTCATCGCCGCCAGGCATGATGGAGGGACCGTAGCGGGCACCCTCCTCGCCGCCGGAGACACCGGAGCCGACGAAACGCAGACCCTTGCTGTTGAGATACTTGGTGCGGCGGTTGGAGTCGGGGAAGTGAGAGTTGCCACCGTCAATGATGATGTCGCCCTTCTCTAGAAGAGGCAGAAGTTTCTCGATCCAGTCATCAACAGCCTTGCCGGCCTGGACAAGGAGCATGATGCGGCGAGGGCTCTTGAGCTTGGAGACGAACTCCTCGTTGGAGTGGGCACCGACGATGGACTTGCCTTTGGCCTCGTTCTCCAGGAAGTGGTCGACCTTGGAAACGGTTCGGTTGAAGGCACAGATGGTGAAGCCGTGGTCGGCCATGTTGAGGATCAGGTTCTGTCCCCTGAGGGGCAGTTAGCAATGTGACAACCGGGAGAGTCGTTGAGCATGTGTCGACTTACATGACAGCGAGGCCAATGAGGCCGAGATCCGCGCTTGCAACGGTATTAGCATCTTTCAATGATTGGCCACTGGAGGGGGAACGGCGGGTAGATGAAGCGGTGCTCGTCTGGCTCGAGCCGAGCTTGATGTTTGCGAGGCGGGCACTACCGCAAAGGCCGTAAGCGGACGGTGCAGGGAACACGGCTGCTGCTCATCATCGCAGCCAACAAGGACTGACAAGCGGCCTTTCGAAGCTGAAGCCAGACAAAAACACCAAAGGAAAACTTGACGATACCGGCAATGCGGCCTGCGGGAATTGGGAGTGGTAGACAGCATTTGGCGGGGTGGTGGGGTAGCCGAAATAAGAGCAAGAGGCGGGAAAAGAGGGAGCGGACTTACACTGCGCCAGACATGATAGGCGGTGATGTAATAGACTTGAAGATGCGACGAATGTGTCTGTCGAGAGAGGGGGTAGTCTAGGAGCTCGAGACTCGAGAGAGAGGAGCGTGAGCAGATGAAGATGCAAAGTCGAGGAAGTAAGAGAGGGAGGGAAGAAAACGGATTGGCAAGCATTGAGCTGGTAATTATGACCGCTGGATGCTGGTAAGGAAAAAGCGGGCTCCGTCAACGATGGGGTCATTGGATTGGCGGGGCTGCGAGAGGAGTTTGTCGTCTCGTCCAACAGCCGTGGGCAGCCTTTTTTTTTTTTTCTCTTCATAGCCGGGGTTTCTGTCCCATTATTCTTCTTAAACAAGAAATAAATTTTTGTAAATAGATACTGAATCAACAATCAAGAATTCATGATTTGGGCGCCGCACGATCGACCGAGATTCGACAGACTGGCTGGCTCAACCTTCTGGGCCAGTCCACTATTCCGGTCAGATACCAGTTACCCCTCGCTCAGTCTTTGTACGCACATACGCCTCCCACTCTTCATGCCTGTGCGGATTTGTTTCAGAATGTTGTAGGCACTCCCACGTACACTCCATGAAAGTGTTGATGACCAGAGAACAGGTAACAGCTCTTACTTGCTATTACTCAATTCGTGACGATTTGCCGGGAGTGCCGGAGATCAGAAAGCCTACCATGCCGCACTTATCTTTAGGCTAGGTACCTACTGCGTGCCTCCCTACGTAAAGTATTAGTATTAATGTACAGTTGGGACTGTGTAGTACCGTATTTGGCACTAAAACGCCTACTATCAGTCTCTTCAGGTAGCGGCAAAAAAGCCCGCTGTAACGCCCTGTCTTGTCGGCGGCATTGAGCCCCATCCCGCCGCTGCGGACACCTCGACCTGGTAGCTCCGGCCGGTAGCCAGACGCCGTTCGACCTCAGCTCTGGGCATCACGACGCTGGAGTAGGAGCTGCTGCGGTTCAAGTATGCTCATCGATTCTACTCACGACCTTGCCCATATCTGATCCCGCATTCGTACTTTTTTTTTTCTCGTGATGCGTACTAAGCGGCCCCCGTGCCCGCCATGGTCGTCGGATATGCGAATTTGTAAGCAGCGGCGATTATTATCTACGATAAATGCGGACCATTGCTACCAGCGGAAGACACTTGTTTGGATTGCGCTCATTGTCTCCTCGACCAGGTATTTACCCGATTGAAATGTCTCGATTGTCATTTTCTGAACATGATCCGTAGCCGGTCGTCAATACGAACGACTACAAGGCGGATCTGGCAACACGATCTAGCCTTCAACTGTACCCACCGGGCCAATTATTATTGCTGGTGATTTTTGTACGTATCCTCGTATTATGCGTGACGTTGAAGCAGCCAGTAGTTGTTCAAATCTTGGTACCGTTCTTTAATTAGTGAGTCGATTCTGGTTGTCGCTTGACTAGTCGTTGGTGCGTTTTGAAAACCGTTGCCGAATCGGGCGCAACATACATGAGGCTGTCCCGTGGTTTGTCTATCGCTCACAAAAGAACGGCCATTAGCTCGGCACCATCCTGCATGGCGGACCGCGACGTGTTTTCTGTTACACGTCTGCCGTGCTGATCAGAGCAGGGATGGAGACAGTGCGAAGTACCGTACATGAGAGGCCACAGACAAAAGAAAGTGAGGGCCGCTCGACCCATTCATCAAAAGAGACGGCTCAATTCTTTTGCTCATTCTGTACGAAGGCGGGTATACACACACCCAGCAGGCGAGCAAAGCCACCCCCACTGCAGCTGGCCGTAGGGGTGCCGCAGCCTCTGACGTATGAGTACCTACCACCTACCTAGTACAGTACCTGTAAGTACAAAGCAGTAGTAGTGCTGCGGTACTGTACTCTACGTCCCAGCACCCAAAATAGACAGCTGCAGATGGATGGGGGCGTGCCCGCGGTGGAATCCTCTTTTTTTGCTTTGGCGTGGGGTCAACGTTTCTCCTTCCCCCCCCCCCTAATGGCATGGTAAACATCGACAATACGCTTTGCGATTCTTTCATCACTCGCCAGGATCAAACATTCTCAGTACGGTACGTTTCGCTGCCCGTGTCTGCCTGTGTCTCGGCTAATTACGCCTCTTTTGTGTGTTTCAAGACGTGTTTGCTCACGCTCATCGCCGTCTTATAGCTGCTAGCAACCACTACCTATCACATACAGCTCTCTGTTTAAAACCCCGCGTCGGTTGATCCTTTCGGGCCGCTTCGAATCGACAGACTACGCTGCCCGCAATCATGGACGAGAGGCTCATCGCAGCGTCCGCCAGGTTTCCCATCAAGGCTGGTCTTGTCTTCAAGTATGGCACTGCCGGCTTTCGCATGAAAGCTGACCTGCTCCCCGCCGTGAGCTTCCGTGTCGGCCTGCTTGCCGGCCTACGCAGTCGCAAGCTTAACAGCCAGGCGATCGGTGTCATGGTGACCGCCAGCCATAATCCCGCTCCCGATAACGGTGTCAAGATTGTCGATCCAATGGGCGAGATGCTGGAGCAGGAATGGGAGGCCTACGCCACACGTCTGGTCAATTGTGCCTCGGATCAGGAGCTGCTCGACACCTACAAGGCCCTGGCCACGCAGCTCAACATTGATGTTGATGCTCCTGGCCGCGTAATCTACGGCAGAGACACTCGCCCTTCCGGCCATAGTCTTGTGGCTGCCCTCGCCGATGCTCTGGACGCCACTGGTACGGAGCACACCGACTTCAAAATCCTCACCACCCCGCAGCTGCACTACATCGTCCGCTGCGTCAACACAGAGGGCACCCCCAAGTCATATGGCATACCCAGTGAGGCCGGTTACTACGAGAAGCTCTCCAAGGCCTTTGTACAGGCCCTGCGCGGTCGCAAGATCCAGGGTCAGCTGATTGTCGATTGCGCCAATGGTGTTGGTGGACCAAAGTTCAATGAGCTGCTTAAGACTATTCCCAAAGACAAGACCGAGTTCGATGTCAGGGTTGTCAACGACGATGTTTTGCGACCCGAGGTGCTCAATTTGGACGTGAGTATAGCCGTTTTTAACAACTAGTCATGACGCTTGCTAATTACGCAGTGCGGTGCCGACTTTGTCAAAACAAGACAGCGAAGCCCTGCTAACCCCAAGCCGGTTCCCGGAGCCCGGTGCTGCTCCTTTGACGGGGATGCCGATCGTCTCATCTACTACTACATCGATCCCCAGACAGGCTTTTCCATGCTCGATGGCGATCGCATCTCGTCGCTGTGTGCTTCATTTATAGGCGAACTTATCCGCTCGGCCGGCCTGGAAGAGGATTTGCGCATGGGCGTTGTACAAACAGCCTACGCCAATGGCGCCAGCACAAAATACATTGAAAAACTTTTGCAGCTTCCTGTTGTGTTCACGCCTACAGGTGTCAAGCACTTGCATCACGCCGCCTGTCAGTATGATGTTGGCGTCTACTTCGAGGCTAACGGTCACGGCACTGTGGTGTTCTCGCAAGATGCCCTGCGCCTCTTTCGCGTCAAGCAGCCCCAATCACCTGCTCAGAAAGACGCACTGGAGACTTTGGCCGCCATTGGTGATCTGATCAATCAGACAGTGGGCGATGCCATGTCCGACATGCTCATGGTCGAGGTCGTTCTGGCGCACAAGAGATGGAGCCTTAAGGACTGGGCCACGACATACACGGATCTTCCAAATCGCCTGGTGCGTGTCGAGGTCGCCAACAAGGACGCTTTTGAGGCCACGGACGCAGAGCGCCGCCTGGCGAAGCCGCTTGGTGCACAGGACGCCATTGACGAGTGTGTTAGGAAGTACACGTCAGCGCGCTCTTTTGCTCGCGCGAGCGGCACGGAAAATGCGTGTCGCGTGTACGCGGAGGCAGGTTCGCGAGCAGAGGCGGATGAATTGGCCAACAAGGTGGCCCAGATTGTTAAGCAGTTTGGCTCTTAGACAATAACTCGGATCTTGGGCAGAGCACGCATCGTTTTTGCTATCTTGCTGGCGCGTTGAAAAAAGGGGGGACTGAAAGAGAAGAAAGACTATCAAAAGCAAGCATGATATTGATGATGTATGAAGATTTGCATTGGTATTTCGTGCGTAATGACAAAACTTGACGCGTATCTCGGTACAGGATGAGTGCTCGATTGTTTCCTAGGGTCTGCGAATACCACCACAAAGCGAGTAGCCCGCTGCCACCTTTCGTGAAAGGATGCCTAGGACAGACAGTCATCGGAACTACCGCCCTGTCTAGCTGTTCGTCACTTTTCTCGACGGTCTAACGGCGAGGCGTTCACATCCAATCTAATTGCTAGAACACTTCCCCTTCCGTGTCTCGGGGTAGAGTTATCATCCTAAGCATCGAAGCCTCGGAATCGGAACCCTGTGCCTATTTATTTTATAATGACAAATGGGTATGAGCATTAGTTTATGTAGTTCAACTTGCATCATGTCTTCGTATATTCACGATGTGGTAGGCTACGTAGACGTATGATGCAAATCTATTTCATTACTCTTCAGACAGCGATGATTTATTTCTGTTTGTCAAATATACATAGTACCATCACAGAGAAGTGCGAGTATATTGTCCTGATCTCTGAAACAAAGCCAGAAATTCATTCCAGTGCTTCTTCTTGCTGGCTGGGCACCTTACTCTGTCAGAGAGGTGGCAGACCTTGCCGAATTTACTTTGCCTATTCTTGTCTCTTTCTCCTGGACTTCATGTTGCTTTGAGAAGGCGTGCGAACTGCTTGGTCATCATTGCTATATAGGGCATGTACGACAAACACGTTTTCGGCCAGCTGGGTGAAGTAGAGGAGATGGAGTCGCCTCGGTCTTGTACAGCCGCCGTTGACACAATCCACGGGCATGTCCGCCGGTCCAGATGGTTTGGGTTCATGTTCGCAGGGAAGTCAAGACAGTCGACACTCTCCTGCCTTTCGCCTAGCCTTCGCTCGACGACAGTCTGTTGACGACAGTCTCCATCTATCTTGTAAACTTAGCACTTTCAACCTGTCGAGGTCCTTTCCCAAAACAAAAGAAAGCAGTGGCAAGCTCGCTGTCGTCAGAAACCTGCTATAAAGTCTCGCCCTCCCTCCCAGTAATGCTGCCGTTTCTTTTCTTCATCGTCGCATCATCAACCATCCTCAAGTATGGTCCTCTTCCTCCAAATTACTCTCGCGATTCCTCCTCTACCTCTTCAGCTACGTTCATTTTTGTCCTACTCACTCAGTCGTTTATTTTCCCCCTCGCTCATACAATGTGGCATCTAGACTCATCTGGCATTGGCGTCTCTCGCCAGTATCAATTCTTTATGTTACGGACACCTCCAGTAAGTCTCATGCCATCTAGTCTTCTCTCATTTTGTTCTCATACGCTCACGACCGACGCTCGTTGCGCTTTCCGATGTTAAATCACTTTTCGCTGGAACTTTCTTGATCAGCCAACCCTTCCCCCAATAGAAAAAAACATACATTTGTCTTTTTCTTCACTCGTTAGTGGATAGTCTTGAAATTCTCTTCTAATATTCATACGGCTAGACACCACGCGGTGGTCATACAAGCCAGACTTCGCTCGCATCTATGTTCGATCCATCCTTGATAGGCCTCAGACGTGTATTCAAATGTCATCATTGGGACAAGGTTTGCCATGGTAACTATGAGGCAGTATGAGATCGAGCCATAGGAGACCGAGAAAAAGCGGTCAATTTCGGGACCGCAGATCATTGAGACAAGTGTCAACCCAATGATCAGTTTCACAACTTCTGAGTGCACGGAGCACTGAGATTAGGTGCTACGGTAACCCTGAGGGAGTAGCACTTGCTGGCCTTTGGGCTGATAATATATTTTCTTTCCGCATGCGTGCGTCTCGGAACGGTTGGCCTCAGCGTCGAGTCGACAGTCAGCAACGCCAAACCGTCGTTGAAGTCCTCGAATCATCATCACCGGCCGAGCGGATTTTTTAATAGCAACGATCGGCGCTTGATAATTGGAATTTTATTGCCAGTCATCATTGCTTGTTCTTATCGGCATGGCTCGACAGCAATTCTCACGAACATCCCATTACTGCCAATATCGAACGTACATATTCGAGGATTGTCGCAGCTGACTGGAGAAAGGCGGGTCAAGATAAAGCCACGAAGAAAAGGCAGGTAAGGTTATAGTGAGCATTGAAAGAGAGGAAAAGGTGCTAATCATCTGAATGAAGATAGTTGGCCTTTGGTTCTAAACACGACACGGAGTTTAGTCGCACTATGCCTTTCGATAACGGCGGCGTCTTTAAGCATCAAATCCTTCTTGTTGATTCGGATCCTTCTTGTTAGCTAGGATCTTCCTTGTTGACTCGAACCTTTCTTGTTGACTCGAATCCTCCTTATTGACTGAAATCCTTCTTATTGATTGAGATCCTTATCAGCTAAGAAGGAATCAGTCCACCACCCAAATCGAGATGAACGGCAGAGGCTTGCTGCTGTTGCGATCGCGACTTGATGGTTGTGGATATTGAAGTTTTGAAATGGGCTAGTAGGTCTATGATGAGGAGTTAGGAGGAGCAAAATCACGATTTGAGTGGTGACTTGGGGTAAATAACGAAGCTTTGCAAAATGTCTTGTTGGAGACAGTCGGTGGCTCGGGGAGGAGACATACCTTTTTTCCCGATAATATTGTCGCACCTCATGTAGATTTTTTTACATTAAAAAGTTAAGCAATACATTGCAAAAAAAAAAAAAAAAAAAAAAAAAAAAAAAATTCATCACGAGGATGGAATGGATCGAGGTCGGCGAAGTTGAAGGAGGGCAGAAAAAGACAAGCAATTTATATTCGTCTCGATTCGTAATGCGTCCACCTCCATCCATTTCTTTGGCCTGTGTGCTATGACAGAGATGACGCACAAGAAGACCACCATGAGTTTCAAGGCGTCATTGAATCAGACGATTTATGACCTATTTGCTGATTGTGGCCACCCTACCACTGCCCGCCTTGTGCCGGCGTCTATGTGGCTGATCAGGTGGACAGAAAAATGAGGTGGCGCCTGAGACGAAGCTTCTAGTTGACGTGCGGTTATTCTGCAGAGTTTTATGGGTTTTTTATTTTCTGTATACTGTGAGCACTGTATTTTTCTGTCTCTTATGCTGCTGATTTCGTGATGCGGGTTGCTCTATTCATGGAGAGATTTGTTGTAGGCCTGCCAGACATCATCCTCCTCGAGGATCTCAATGCTATACGGGTA
This sequence comes from Niveomyces coronatus, assembly GCA_018831755.1. Taxonomy (NCBI): domain Eukaryota; kingdom Fungi; phylum Ascomycota; class Sordariomycetes; order Hypocreales; family Cordycipitaceae; genus Niveomyces; species Niveomyces coronatus. The sequence continues at coordinate 2,491 of JAFEME010000092.1, read as the reverse complement.
GTCAGGAAAAAAGAGATGGAGGATTGTTAGATCAAGGTTGGTCATGCTACGGATAAACCGCTCTCTAATGTCACGTCCGCCTCGATTAAAATCGTCAACTTTTTCTCACGAGGTTTAACACTGAGCACCATCTCTGTTCGCTACGATTCCGCAGCCGTAGTTGAAGGCTCGATAAAATAATGCAACAATTACCCGAGTCTTAGAGATATGCCCATTTTCAACTTGAAACTCAGTAGTTGCCAGTGACTAGCAAGATGAATGGCTTGAGTGTTGTACAGCTGGACATGGCTACGGACAGCGGGCAACACGACAAGTAACGGGGGAGCTGAGATGCGCAGGAAAGCCAAAGGTCCTCTCCTCCATGGGAAAAGTGCCGGCGCATCTCGGATCCGGAAAGTTGCTTCCCTAATTCTGACCGCGGGACGACCCAGTCCGGATTCTCCAGGGTGCCGCCTCGAGCAAAGTGCATTGCCCACAGACTGCCCGGACACGGGCCATGATTTTCATTATTCGATAAGTCTTCATCTACTTCTAGTCATCCTTATGGCGATCATGAGAAGGTCTTTTATTCCTTGCCATCTGCTGGGCATGGGTTCGCGATGCGCTGTCTGACGCTGGCATACCCTCCGTGCTTACTGTGAGAGGGGCTGCTCACCGAATTTACAGATGAGATGGGTTTCTACGTAATCATCGAAAGATTCAACAACACCTGACTATGAAGAGATTTTGAGGAAATATGTTACTGGGCGGTGTTGTTCTATCTGTGGCGGCGTGTCCTGAAGAGCTGCGGCGACACGGCTGTTGTCGGACTGGGCACCTCGGCTTCTGCTAAGCAGGTCGAGCAACGATGCGGCATCTTGTACAGCTGCTATTATTTTGCTTTCAAGAGCAAACTATACCATCGAGGCGGGTATATCTTTCCAAATCAATCTCCGGCTAATCGTGTTATCTGTTCAGGGCGCGAGACGGGCAGACTGGTAGTCGGCTTGCTGACGATCAGCAAAGACAGGCTGTCTCATGCGCCTCTCCTCTTCATTTTTCGAGGAAGCATGAAGAATTTTGCAACGTGCATCATCATCAATTTACCCCACAAAAGCACTTGTATGAGTCTACTACAGTCGTGAAGCTACTGATCCCTGCCAACAGCGAGGCCCTCCCCTCCCCAGGGTCGTCGGTTCTATGCTGCGTCATTGTTTTGGCGTCAGCAGCCGGAATGCTACTCTGCAGCGACAAATTCGTATCGCAAAGAGTCGAGGGGGCGTGCTACCATCTTGCCATCTCGATGCATATTCGGAAACAGTCAATGATCTGCGAAAAGGCACTCATTCGTCGTAGGCGTCTTTTTTGCATACAAGATCAGATGCGCTGAGCATTGTAAACAAGCGACCGAATTCCAGTGGACGAATTGGCAACGGCGCACGTGCAGGAGGGTGAGATGTGGTGGGATGCAAAACGATATGCCGAGTCTCGGAAGAAGACAACACGAGTCAAGGACGAGGACTTGGTTTAATGAAAACGACTGAGAAAGAATCGCTGATGAAAGCATAGAAGAATGAACATAACAGTAGCTGGACACGGCATGAGATAAAAAAAAAAGCAAATATACAGGCGGCGTTGGGCACGGAGCGGCATGAACGCGAAAGAGGTGAGACATGTCTTCCCTTTTCCCTGCTTTTGATCGGAGGATTCCCGTGCGGTCTGGGGTTTTCGAAAGACGTCTGATGACTTGGGCAACGGGCCGCGCTCAGCAGTCACGGCAGGCGGTAGAAGCTGGAGGAGCAGGGCGTCGTGCCGCACACGGGCAAGGTAAGACCTCCACGGCCACGTATGCCATCATGTCTCGCTTTCTCGACGAGGTCCGTCGCGGCAATATCGCAGCTTCCCGCCCGGCATCGCGCATCCGCGTGAGAGGCGGCGCGGGCCATGACGGCGGTGTAGACATGGTGCGAGACAGGGCTACGATGGCTGCCTGATGATACCTGGCGTGTCGGGGTCGGGCGCTGTTTGCTGCTTCTTTGTCGCGACTTGTAGACTGGGGAATGACCTCGCTCGCATCTTGGCAATCTATAAAGGGTGCTTTCTTTTTTTTTTTGTTCTAGGAAGCGTAGTGAGATAAGAAGGGAAGGCAGCCTATGCGAACGGGTAATTTCATGCTGTACATCACAGAAACTGCCCTGTAACATGACAAGAAACTACTCCGGGATTAAGATACCAGGCCCCTGATGTTGAATGCAGCGAAAAGTGGTTGGTTGGGGTTGGGAGATGTGAGATTCAGGGTCTTGAGATCGGGGGACATGAGCGGTGACGTCAGCAAATTAGAGAAAAGAAGAATTATATAAGCCGGTGACGCTCGCTCGGGGTTGAACCGATTGATGCTTGCACGGCGTGATTGCACAATTGGTCATACGGATATATTGTCCTGATATAGGCAAACATGAGGGTTCATATAAGAGATGTGGGCGGACAAGGGGGGGGGGGGGGGGGGGGGGGG